>VYZU01042416.1:0-26752 GCA_013401355.1 Ceyx cyanopectus
TTTTTTTTTGGGGTGGGTGTAGGGGGTGGTGGGGGGTGAGCATGTGTGGTTAATGAGCTTTCACAAAAGGACTGGAGACATATAAATACTCTAGCAAGAAGTTTTGGGTTTAAGGAACCGGACCTTGAGGCTTTTGTCAGATAGATAATTTTGTCTTGAAGGCTACCCAGGGGATCTGAAGATGGTTGCAGCATCAACAGACTAGGTTTTCTCCAGTACAAGGTATTAGGGAGGTTAAGCACTGCTGGAGACAGGCAGCTTTTCAGATGAGGACCTGGTCACAAAATATTAATGTCAAACAAATGTCACATGCACTAGGGCAAGTCTATAAAGATTTTATTGTAGCACCCTGAGTCTGGAAATTTAAGAGGTCATAAGGAAAATGCTTTAGATTTTGAATCCATTACCAGAGGGCTGACTCAAAATTATCTGTAAAGAATCTGAAAGCACTGAGAAACCCATTATCTAAACTCTATGGACTGAATTAATAATGATCAAAATCAAAACTGTCTTCTTAATTTAAAAAATACACATGTGAGTACTCATCTCACTGCTTGAGGCTCAGGTTCAAGTCCTGTTTCTGCTCATCACAGGCTTTTTTTGGGAGGGTTCCTTCCTGCTGGAACTGCTTAATTTGTATAAACAGTGAAGCATTCACCAGATTAGAGCTCCTGCTAGTATAATCTGGTTGTCAGGACAACATCTGGGAGATAGAAATCCCTGTGCAGGTCCCAAACCAGGTGCATTTGGGAGAAGTGCTACAGCTCTGGGTGCCCACATCCCACATCATCCCCCTGGCACTCACTCTGCCTTTGAGACAAAAATCCATCCCAGGAACCTCTTCCTATCACAGGATTATTGAGTCCAGTGCCTTTCTATCAGTCAGCATTGCACAATGAAGTGCTGGTACTGGGGACGTTTCTCATCAGTTCTAGTCATAGTCAGCAGAAAAGGAATGGTAATTTCATCTTGTTTTACGTGCAAATTCAAAGGAAATTTGGATTTAGATTATCTGCTAAAAATGGATGTGTCCAACATTTGTTAGTAGTAAAACAGTATTGCATATCAGAAAATGCAACCAAATAAGCTTATTTTGTTTTCTTGTCTCATCCAGTATATTTCTAGTGTTTATTTTTATTTTAGAAAGAAACAATAGAGGAAAGTTCACCAAATGAAATGTTTGCCAATGTTTTCACAGAAATATTTGCCACTGGAGGTCAGCTCCACATTTCCAACAGTAATTTAATAACCCAAATCTATCATATTGAAAATCCCTTTGGACTCTTAACAAACTAGAGAGACATTCATAGGTCAGTTTAAAAAAAATCATCATACATCATTGAAGATGACTCCAGTATCCCCTCTGTGCTGCTATACAAATTGTCCCTGAGTCTACTTATTTATATGGGTTTTTTTCCAGCATTATGAGAAAGCATTGGTTTATCTAGCTATCTGCACTGGTGTTTGGCAGAGCATAGCAAAACTGATTGAGTAAACAAAGGAATAAATTGGAAGCTACCTAGGAAAGATTTCTTTACTCAAAATTGTTTAGTGTAACTATACAATTTAAAAACACTCAAAAATCAAGACAGATGCTATCAATGATTTAAGTCAGTCCCACTACTCAGCCTGCCTGAAATGATGATCTGTGCATTATTTGGATGTCTTTTACATCTTTCAATGCACACGCTTCTCTTTTCTTTAAAATGAGAAGAGTAGGCTTCACCCAGGGATCACCAAAAAATTGTCATAAAATTCAGACAAAATCCCTGTTCAAGTAAATGTCAGCTGGATTCATCAAGCTACAGTGTACACTGGCCAGCAGGGAGGCAGGAACTGAGTGGGTACACAGTATTCAGTCTGCAAACACCCAAAGCCAAGTGGGTTTTTTTGGTCAGTCCAGGCTCCTCTGGCTCCTGGCAAAGCAGGGCCATGCTAAGGCTGGGCACAGCACGGTGCCTCCTACCGCCTATGCTACCACCTGCACTGGCACTGCAGAGCAGTACCACCAGCTTGGTGCTTGGGGTAAATTCATCCTATAATCTGCTTCAGCAAAACCATGCTTAACCCACCCAGTGGTGGAGATGGGATGTTTCAGGCCAGGCTAGAAATGTTATATCAATTGAATACCACGCAGAAGTGAGCACGCTACATACAAATGGAGGAAAACAGGGCTTTGGGCAATTGAGATACATCCTTCCCTCCAGGCATCAGCTGCATGCCTGAAGGCACAGGCAATCTGTCCAAGACAATGGAAAGAGCAAATTCAAGCAAGCAGATGAATCATATCTTTTTAAGCAGCACTCAGGGTTTGCTTTGTGATGAGGTTTTCGGCAAACAGCCCTACACTGTGGGAGTTTTCCTTTCCTGCTGGCTGGGCAGACTGTCCCCAGCTTGCTGAGCCTCACAGAGCAGCAAAACCTCCACCTCTATCCTTGATGCTGCAGTGGAGAGAGCAGGGCTGCAGGCCAGCTCTTACTGAGTGACCTGGAAAGAGCACAAGTGTGGAAAACCCTGACCTAACCATTTGGTCATTTGATCAGAGTATCCGGGCAGGAGTCAGGTGCTGTCCGTCCTCCCTCATACCTGCAGCATGAGTAAGAGTCACCATTATTTTTCTTGCCTTATCTTAGAGAAGCAGCCATGCTCATGTACATCTAATATATATTTCTCCTAGATCAGAGAAAGTTAACATTTTATTATTGTTTTAAGACTATACACTATAAAAAACCCTCCTTGTATTGCTCTGGCTATATGCAGATGATTTTGGATTAATTGTCTGCTGGAATAACCTTAATGTGAAACAAGAGTCCAGAAACCCTTCAGCTGCCTCAGGACACATCCTGCAGCCAAAGAAAAATCCACCACCTTCAGATGTTGCCCAATGGGCATGCAGTGGTCTGGTCTTCTCACACCAGTTGTGCTGGGTGAGCCCTACTATGTCCACCTAGTCATCCAGGCAAAGTTGTCTTTGCTGCTGAAGTTATGCTTCTCGGTGAGGCAAGTGCAAGGCAAGTTTCTCTAGGGAAAGTATGGAAAGAGTTTGTGTCCCTGGCTAGTCTCTGGAAGTGTGTGTTTTTGCATGCTTTGAGGGCCTGGCAACACAAAATATTTAGGCACATGTGTAACCAGAAGTGACTTCAACAGAGTCCTGCAGAGACAGATGCTTCCAGCCTTCCAGCTCCAGCAGGATCCAAACAGTTTTGCACGATGTTTAAATTTTACTTTTTTTTTTTTGTTCAAGCCACTAAAATAGACTTCATTTTGACAAGTCCCTGCCCATGTAGCAGCTGAATTAAACCATTTTGAAGTATAGCAGCTCCTACTCCTCACAAGGAGAAATATCCATAATACAAGCTAAAAGACCCTGCACTGCTGAACACTACCAGGTTACTAATGTGAAAACCAGAATTAATTCAATGCCAAAAAGTTGTGAGAAAGTTTGAGCAGAAGCAACATCAATTACAAGGACTGTCTCATATCACAGCTATTTTACGGCAATTCCACTTTACATTCCTTGGCCAGCACAACTTATTGAATAATTAATTAGCCAGATGACACACAATCAGATTAAAAAGCCTTGAATGTGAATGAATATCAGTTTCCCAGTTCTGAAAGGAATTTAATAATGGAAACTTCCACCTACTGTCCAGTTTACCGTATTCTGGAGAGAGCTGAAAAGCAGCGATATCCATGAGATCATCTTCATGGTGTTTTTTCCAGTACTGAAGGAAATCTGAACTGTTGCCTCACAGGGGAACTTGGTCACAGGATATAGCTCCTGAAGATCTGGGAGGAAAACCACCCTTTCCTCATCTCCATGTAAAGTAGCCCTTTCTGACTGGGATTCACACATCATTAAAATAGACACATCATTAAACCAGACATGTAATTAAACCTGGAAACACATTTAAAACTGAGAGTGTGGGGTAATTTGTGAGAACTATACAAGGAAGAACTAAATTACTATCTTAGTAGAATAAGTATTTTTGAACCTAACAGTATCTAATATACATGGCATCATAAACAGGTCTTTGTGTTATATAAAAACACTGTGTTTCTCAGCATATAAAACATTTAATTGCAATAATGACTCACATTTCAGTTTCAAAGCTAGACATGTATGTTTTCTGAATGTGCCAAACAGGCAAGACACCTTTGTTTGGTTTTTTGGGGGGTTTTGTTTTTTGTTGTTTTGTTAAGCATCTCAATGTTTACTCAGAGCCTTAATGCATATTAAAATGAAAGTATATGAATAAGTTAGTGATTAATCTATAAAATTAATTTACCCACCATCTGAAAAGATGGTGGAAGTTTTAAAGAGTGTTAAAGTGTGACTTTGTTCATATGTATTTTCTTTTTTCTGTTTTTAAATCCAAAATGTGCCTAAATAAGTGACAGATATAATTAGACAAGCTTTAAAGTGAAACCACAGAAGAGCCTCCATTTCTTATGGAAAGCCATCATATGGAGGAGCTGTACAGAGGCAGCTTGTGATCTGCAGTAACTCAAGCTTTTGTCAAGTGGACTCAACACAGATGAACAGTCAATACAAAACATGGAGGAACTCCAATTCTCAGCCAAGGTTATAATCACTATGTGCAAAATGGTCAAACCACATAAATGTAAACTTTCCTTGCTAAATTTGCATTTTTTTTAATATGTAGAGGACCATTCACTTTATTCACTCAATTGTATCACATCTGATAAACATACTTTTTACCTCCTGTGACTTGTTTAAAAAAGCTACAGAATTAAAGCCCAAACCCATGAATTGCAGAGCCAGTGTGAGGGAGGCGGTGAGAAAAGGGTAGTGGGAAGAGGATCACCCCCTTACACCAGCCCAAGCTTGTGCCAGATTAGTGACTGCATTACCATGGCCTGATGTAAACAGAAAAGAAATTTCCTGTCTTGGGTTACATGGCAGGGGATGGGGGATTTGACGTGTAAATGAGGGTAGCATAAAAGGGTAAATCCCTGAAGTACACATAACAGCAAGTCTGTGAGTAATGAGCCCAAGTTAGATTTATTCCTGGAGACCTACACTTCCAATTAATTACTTTAAAACGACTGATTTGCACATTTGTTGTAAGTGTGCCCTGGGATTGCCCTATTAAACAGAAATATCTTGTCTTCCAGCCATTCCTGGGAATAAACATACTGGGCTTCAGATGGGTGTTAGCTGGTGATGGATCTGTGCTCCCCTACCAGCTGCATCTCTTTACATGGGATCTGCTCCTGTTAAACACAAGGCAGTGATGCTACCCTTGTGTTCCATGGGACAGCAAAGGTGGTGTGAGGGTCTCCTGCCTCCCCATTGCTTGTCCCTGGAAGAGCAGTCTGCTTTAGAAAATCTCTTAACCCAACTGGTGCCTATTAACCCAGTGCCCCAAATACAGAGGGCAGGGTAATCCTTGCAAGGAGTCTTAACAGGCTTTGAGTAAGGCTGTTATGATCAGCACCATACAAAACACCTGGCAGGAGGTCTGTGAAGAGAATGTCCTGACATTTGGCTGAGGGATGGGCTCATGGAGAGGGACTAACAGAAAGAAGAGAGGTCAAGACCTTCCTACCAACCTTTCAGCACAAGGAGGAAAGAGTGCAAGGCAAACTGTTCAAATCCTAGCTGCATTAAGCTACATGGAATTACTGCTACAGACAATACCTAAATTCACAGCTCTGAACTGTGAAATACTGTGAGGATCTTCATTGCTGGGATCTTGTCTGAATCCTAAAAAGGTTTCTGGCTGTCAGATTCCAGTTAAAAACTGTGTTCCTTTCTCACTTTGTAGATGCAGCATCTGTCTTGCTTGTTGTACTGGGGGGAGGGAGATGTGTAATTAAGTGCAAATAGGGTTCTCATGATGCAATACAGACTCATATAATACTTCCCAGGTGCCACTGTCTCAAACAACTTGGCAGAAGTTTCCCAGTTGTGAGGCTAGGATTCAAGAATAGCAGTAAACTTGTGTGGTCCTGCAGAAGTGCTCCTTACGTGCATTGCTCCCATCCTGCCTTTGGGAACAGCTGTGCAAGTCCACACTTATGGCTGGGCTGGTATTTTGGAGGGAAGCTTGGTTTAGTTTTTTGTCCCCCCCCCCCCCCCCCCTTCTCTTAAGCCTTCACTTTAAGACCAAATTCTCTAAGTTTATCACAGGGTGATAGTGCTGTCAAGCCATAGCAAGCGGCTGGTTTCTGTTGTCTTCAAGAGACACAGCATAGTACCAAAAAAACCCCTTAAGTAGTCCCTACAGAAAACAACCTGTGAAGGAGTACAGTAGATTGCATCAAAATACAGGATAGCCATTTAAGAGCGGCTGACTGGCTTGCCAATTGCAGTTGTGCTAAAGGATGGAGAATGAACTGTCACCAGAGCTGGGAGATGAGAGATGTGGCTCCTGAGTATACAAAGAGACCAAGAATGGTCAATGTACAACTTCCATCTCTTCCAGCCCTGCCATTTCCCCTCTGTTATGACTATATTGAGTAAAATAGGCATATTTTTCTAGTAAGCACTCAGGTGATGAATTTCAGCTGCTTCTCACAATTTTTGCCTTTGGCTGGACCACAAAATTATTTTAAGTTTTGGCAAAAAAAAAAACCAACCAAAAAAAAAACCAAACCAAAACAACAACAAACAATCCTTTCCCCCTTGGGATCATCAAGTCGGAATAGGTGTTATTTTATTTATTTGAATAAGTAAAAGTACAAGCCAGTAATTTCCTTTCAAAATTATTGTTCCCAGACTAAATTCTTGCTACTGATGCTCCTGGCTCAGGCTTGGCAGGTGGCTCGAAAAATTGATAATATGCTGCACAATCTGACAAGGAGCTTTATCAATCAAAACAAGCCCTGCTGTTCAGCTCAACAGGAAAGTTCAATCACTCTTCAGTAGAATCTGTCTATGCATAATGCTTGCATCCCAAGATAATGGTAGACTGCAGATTTGGATCTGTGTTTACTGCTCCAGGGTTATTTATATCTTTGTACCTTGAGGGTTTACTAATTAGCAGCCTACTTCCACACCCTTTGATATCATTAAAGTAATCTCAGTATAAGTAACTACTTTCTAGTGGTATCTCTGAGGGAGTGGCAAACAGCTGGAATAATTTGAAATATAGTTTGAGCAGTTCTCCAAGGGCAGCGATTGAAAGATGGCAATAGTTTTGCCTACACAGGCAAAGCCAGGAAAGCTCCCTGGTTTCTTCAGGATGGCTGGGGTCAATGGGATATGAACAGTGTTCACTGTCTGGGCTTCTCCTAGTCATTGCAAACATCACAAGCACCTTTCAATCTTTTTTTTGTTCCTCCTCTTCCTCACCCCCACATTTACTTTGCCTTGTTCAGCATGTGAGGTATTGAATTGCCAAACGACCTTCAGCATTAGGGGCAAAGTAACAACAAAACCAGGACCTGAATATGGAAGCTTTGTGAGGACTCTGAGAAAGCAGCCAAGAGCTCAGTACTGCCTGCCTGGAATTACTCACTGTTTCCCACACTTTGCAAACCCTCTGGTTTCCAGTTTCTCACACAGGAGAGCTGGGATAACTTGTTTGGAAGATGAATTTAACACTGCTGAAATCTCTTCTAAGGTAGTTCCTAATAACACGGTGGGTGAGGTTTATTTAAACATAATTGCTTGCTTCTTTTTTCCATGTTACTCGCTTCACTGCTCCACAACACAAGTTAATTTAAAGGCCTGTCATTAGCTTAGCAACTCATTCTGCAAAGTTCAAAACTGGAGATGGGAAAAAGTTTTCTCCATGTTAAAAATGCACTTCAGACCAGAGCGACTCTGATGTGATCTGATGGCAGCTTCTACTCAAAAGGGCCCTTGTAGGAAAACATGCAATTTCCAACAGCCACTTTGATACCTGCCATCGATTGCATGCTCTCACTTGCATGGTCTCAGAGCACCCTCCTGCCCTTTGCTTATTTTTATTCTTGTTCCCATCTGAGCACTTCCTTTTGTTGCCAGTCTCTTGCTCTGCTTCAGGAACATTTTAGAGAGATAATAAAATCCTCATACAGATAGAAGGAACCAGAAACAAACAGCTATGTAAGTGTATTTATGTTTATAGCATGAAGCCAGAGAACAGGCTGTCCTGGTTTCCAACTGCAGCATAAATCCTTCAGGGAGTATGTTACAACCCTGGAGAAGAAAGCAGAAATGTACCAACAGATACTGCAGGACATCCAACAGAGCCACATCTCAGAGGGCTCCCTATCTCTCTGTTGTCCAGCAGTGTAAAAGATGGAGGCCTTCACCCCAAATTAAGTAGAATTTTGTTGGTGGGAACTGCAGAAAGGAAGCAGGGAGACAATATCAGATAAGGAGCGTGAAACACCCAATTGTGTGCTTGAGATCTTCATCAGCCAAGAAAGCACCAGGACACCTTGGAGCACTGTCCTGGGCCATGTTCTTGCTGCCCCTCAACTGGCTGCTCAGGTGGCATTACTGGGACTCTGTGCTCTGGCACCTCTTCCTTAAAGCAGCTACTAATTGAATAATATCATTATCTTTCAGTGACTCAGGGAGAAGCATCTAATTAGTGATTATAGAACAAACTTTCATTTGCCAAGCTTGGTGCACATATGTTTACTGAACTATAGCCTTTTCCTTCATCAGATATTCTCCAAAGGGAGAGCTGGCACAGGTGGTTTTTCAGAACAAAAGAAAAACACATAATAAAATTATTTTTCTTTTTTTTTTCCTTTGGATGTTTTGCATGCAGGGCCATGCTAAGTACGAAGCAGATGACAAGCTAAGAGGATTGTTTTGGCTGATGCAGGAGTTCATCTCTGTTCTGATGGAAAGAGATGACAGCAACATATGCAAGAAAGCCTGGCTGAACTGAAACCTTAACGTGAGACATTCACATCTCAATAGACTTTGAGATAAATGGCCTTTTCTTTTCTTCCATCTGGTTTTGCTTTTCATATAGTAAGTGAATTGTAACACCGGCTGAAGAAGAGGAGCTATCCAACTGCACTCACTGCAACCAGCTGGGAGAGGAGGGAAGAGGAAAGGAAAACTTGGAGAACAGAGTGAGACTATCTCTAGAGAAGCCATTGTGCTGATGAGGAATGACAACAAGAAAATGATGCAATAAGTAATGTGCATCACAAGAAGCTGAAGAGAACCTGCCAAGCAGTTAAGGTCAAAGACAGAATCTGGATGAGAAGCGATCATCTCTCCAGTGTTCTTTACTCTCTCCATTGGGTTTGTGCCAAACACCCTCACTAGTCAATGTGGTTCAGGCCAAGAATGTAGCTGTTTTGGGGCCTTGGATAGTTTAATGGAAGGTTATCTACTCATCACTGATATCAGTGAGAGTTTTGCTGAGGATGTCATTGGGACCATGATCTCAGTGATGATCTTGGAAAGAGGTAGAAGCAACACATAAATGGGGTCTACTCCAGCATTATACTTACACAACTAACACCACTCAGAGAGTAAGTTAGGAAATGCAGTCTTTCACCCTAATGATATTTTATACCTTAACTTGTTACTTGTCAAGGTTAAGGAGATATGAAATACATATCCAAAGCCAAAGCAAAGACACTCAACAAGAGGGCAGATTCACTCTTCAAGTCATCTTTGGTTTTATTAACCAGTTTAACCCAGGTCTATTAAGTGCTTTTCCTGGTGAAAGGGTGAGAGTTTTTTCTCTGCTATAATCATATCAGCCTGTATTCCGAGTTAATGGAGATGAATATTACTGCCAGATTTTGTTCTTTCCCTTCATGTAATCTAATGCCAGATGGTTCTGAATGGGTATTAAATCCCCCATGTGCATGACCTCCCCAAGGTTTTTTATCATTAGAACCTTAAAATAATTCAAGGAAAGCTTTTCCAAAGCCTGATCATAAACCTCCTAATGAGGGACTGAAGTCACAAAGAAAATCCTCTTGTTAACTCCTGTTTGGTGTCATGTCCCCCGCACCCCTTTATAACAAATAAGCAAGAATTCACAGTAAGAGGGATGCTTTTAAACAGATTTAGTGGAAAACACATAAAAAATGAGCATCTAGGTTAACAGTTCATGTTCCCAGCAGGGTCTAGAGCTGTAGAAACTGATCAGCCATCTTCAACCTCTAATACAATGTCCAGTAATGTCACCATCCCTCAAGGCAAATAGTAACTACTCTGTCAGTAAGTGATTGTTTTATTCACAGTGTAACATAACACCTGGTGTGAGAATAAATATGATCCAGTGTCAGACCACTGCCTGAAATGGGACCTTACCTACACAGAAGTACAAGGACTTACATGAATAAGGTTGAAGTGTTACATGAACACTATCTTCATACTAACTGCACTTCGGCAACAGCAGCTAAATTCCCAAAGATCTTCCCCAAGCAATTTCTGCCCCTCATTTGCACAGAGTGGAGGGTACATTTTAGTCATCTTACTGTCTGGTGTTCTACTTGCTGTTTATTGAAGTGAACCATGCCTTACTTACTGCCTCTTACTTGAGCACACAAGACAAAGTTGTTCACAGCCTCATGAGTTTCCTGCATTTCTCGTTATTGGGTCATCCAAAAGCAACATAAGTGTTTCTGCAGCTAAATCACATGTGAGAATAAGGAGGGGGGAGAAATAATCAGAAAAAAACGTTTAAAAGGTTTTAACTGAACTAATTTGGGGTGTCCAAACTATCCAAAAACTTGTTTCTCAGGGGCCTTCACACTCTGCATGCAAAATTCAACTCTCATTATTATGTATTGCAACCAGAAACATGCAAAAAAAACCCAACACAAAACAACCCAAACCCTTGGCCAAAACCACAGACATCGATCATCCCGAAAGGGTTTAGTTCGGGTAACTGAGGAAACAGAATCCAGTAATTGACATTCAAATGTATGAGACCTTAATCATGGAACCATCCTGCCATGTCCTGAAGTCTCAGACTCACCACCCATCATGTAGGAAAAGTAATCAGACAGATAACATCCTTCTCCCATGAGCTGCACTAGAGGAGAGCTACCCAGGATGGCAGGAGACCTAAAAAAGGCATTGGTACTCAGCAGTACCTTGTCATGTTACCAAGGTTATCATTGTGCAGCACTTAATTTTCCCAAATCAGAGATGTTCTCTCCTACTTACAGAATCATTTGGCTTGAAAAATGCCCTTGGGATCATCAAGTCCAACCATTAGCCCTAGTCTACAAAGTTAACCCCTAAACCATGTCCCTCAAAGCCACACTCAAACAATCCTTAAACACATCCAGAGATGGTGACTCAACCACCTCCTTGGACAGCCTATTCCCATGTCCACCTATTCTTTCTGTGAAAAAAAAAATTCCCTAATGTCCATTCTAAATATACCCTGTTGCAGCTTGAATCCATTCCCTCTTGTTCTATCACTAATTACCTGTGAGAAGAAAACAGCACCAACCTCTCTACAATGTCCTTTCAGATATTTGTGGAGTGATGATGTCTCCCCTCAGCCTTCTCTTCCTCAAACTAAATAGTCCCAGCTCCTTTAATCGCTCTTCATAAGATTTGTTCTCCATGCCCTTCACCAGCTTCATTGTCCTCCTCTGCACCAGCATCACGCTATCACTCTTGTATCGAGGTGCTCAAAACTAGACACAATACTCAAAGTATGGCTTCACCAGTGCTGAGTACAGGGGGATTATCACCTCACTACTTCTGCTGCTACTTGTCATAATACCTACAGCCACAGAGTGTGTGCAGGTATCTGCCCCATATGCTGGCAAAGATGCAGATGGTCTCCAGGAAGTTTAGGAATACACAAGGACCCTTTGCTAGAGTTCAGTGCTGAACCATAAGCACTGAGCTCCAAACAGGCACTGGGAAAAAAAACCCGACCTGCTAGGCAACAAGTCAGTTATTAAACTTGTAAATGCAAGTTTGCTGCTTCTTACCTCTTATCCAACCTTGTCTTCTTCATCCTATTTCCATTCCTACCTCATATTCACTATTTATGTCCTTGTGAACCTTCACAACCTATCTCCAACTATCTTCTCTGCTTACTGCTCTATTTCTCTATTTATCTCCACATGTTCCTTATCAGCCTTGTTAGAAGCTCACCCACTCCTCATTCTCCCTCTGCCTTGCTTGTGTAGCTTCATTCACTTGATGCCAATCATCCTCACCTTAAGCTGTTACCTGACCTGGATGAGGTATCTAAGCAAATAAATTCTGTGTTTATGTGGTGGAATACTAGCAAAGACTTAGGAAATTGGAAGAGATCACATCTGGGAACCGAGCACAACCAAACTCAAACAGATAATAGCACTTGTCTCATCACCACTTTGTGACATTTTCCTTCCTAGCACCCTAGCCATGCCCCAGCAGCAGCATGGGCTGCTCAGGATCATCATAGAAATGGCAAAACCAGGTACGGAAGAAACTAATGACACTGTGCAGTTTTCCATCCTGGAGCCAGTGAAATCCTGCCCAGCGTGTAGTGTTTCACAGCCACATGCAAGTTATTTTTTATCCAAAGCCAAAAAGAAATGAGTTGATGGTTTCTGTTCACATTTAAAGTGAACAAAGGACTAATGCTGCCACCAGCCCTCACCAGAGAGAGACCTGATGGGGCAGGGAACACAGGCTGCTCTTTCTGGTTAAATCCAACTCTGGACTGGTGCTTGGACAGGCTGCGAGGCCCCAGGATGCTGTGCCTCTGAGGATAAGAGTATTTCTGGCACGTCGGCCTGGCATTTCCACCGCGCCGAGCGCAAGGAGGGGGGCAGCGGGGGCGAGCAGGCTTTGCTCTGCAGCACTTTCGAGACAAAGCAATTTTACTAAAAAAGGAACTTGGAGCACTTCAGTCCGTCAAGGGCTGCAGAGGCCGTGCCGGCTCTGTCTGCATCCTCACCACAGTCCCCAGCGCCTGGGAGGAGGAGGAGGCAGCGGGAGGGAAAAGGCACTCGGCACCCTGCTCCGCCAGAGCGGCTCGGCAGCCAGCCACACGCAGCCCCGGGGACGTCGGGCAGCCCTCAGCTGGGTCAGGAGAAGCAAACACGAGGCTAAACCCGGGGCTTGGTAGCTGGTCCCGCCAAGGAGCAGCAGGCGACTGAGTGAAATCGCTTCCTCTGTTTTGTTCCCCTTCCCCCTCTTGGTGCCTCTTGACACTGTAGGTTCTTCAGGGTAAGAACCGTCTCTTGCTACGTGCCTGCAACTAACCCACCCAGGCTGTGTGACCGCCACCGTGTTAGGGACCCCCTTGCCACACGGGTACTGACTGCTGTGGGGAACAGCACCCTCACAAATAAAGTTCTGGCTCCATGGAAAGTATTAGTAACTTGTAACATTTCCCTTTATAGCAGTGCTACAGACAGCGTTTCCACATCACCGTAAAGCACACTCTTTTTTCTTCCCATCCCTCAGTGCAGCTTGACAAGTTCTGTACAGTTGTGTTTTTTCTTAATATGTGGTTTTATTTTATGCACTGAGCACTGGCAAGGACAGAGAGGCTTTTAAATTTCAGTAATCTGAATTCTAGAAATAAGCTACAAAGATCCATGATTAAATGTGGAGTGCACAATATCTGCAAAAACAAGTACTCCGTGTTCTTTAAAAGATCATTTGGATAATAGTGACATAACTTGAGCACCCAGTCGTAGTCCAATTTAATCAGCAAACATGACACTGGAGTAGAACCATCTAACTTAGGAAAAGAAACAGGAGTGCAGTCACAACCAGTAGGAGAAATTAATGCATTCTGCTTAGACAAGGATTAATTATTATGAATCACTCCAAAAATACATTTGCCCCAAGTGGGAGTACATGTTCTTCTATTCATCAAGCTGCTTTCAAATAATCATTAAACATCTTAAGACAGAAGACAATTTTGTTCACCCAAAATAAACACTGCTAAAGTTACAAAATAAGGACCACCTTTTTGTAAAAAGAAAAAAAAAGAAAGAAAGAAAAAAAGCCTAGAGCATTCTGACCAAGAGCAGTTGCTCAAAAGCTCAAAAGTGGGACAGGCAGAACATCTGCTAGAAGAAATATGTGTAGGTGCAGAGAACTGTTCTGGTTTGAGTGCTAATTTCAGTTTAATTTTTCATGTTAGAGTTTTTCTGTCAGTGTTGAATTTTCTATATCATTTTATCCTAGGATCAGGGCATCTCAAAGGATCATAAACATTTTTAGGATTTAAAGGCAAAAGTCACCTCAGCTGCATGTTTTGGGGAAATACGTACATGGTGGTTTCAGGAAGAGCATGAATAGCTGTCTTGTTAAGGTCTCCCTTTGCACAGGGGTTCTCCTTTTAAAAATGCATCAAAAGGATGATGATTTTTGTTTTAGTGGGACAAGTATATGCTGAAACAGACTGGTTTATTAAGAGCAGACTTGGCTTCCCTGCACCATCAATCTCTTACATTTAATTTTCCATTTGTCTCTGAGTAGTCCCTGGTAGACAGGTCCCAGTGCTAATGCTCTGGCAGAGCACTGCTTTGAGTAATGCAACATTCAAGAGCAAGAACTTAGTAAAAATAAAATGCCTTAGTCATTTACAAGGACAAAGAAAAAAAATAAAATTAAAGGACAGTGGGAAGCAACTATGCTACCAACTGGAGAATATTATTTTATTAATTAAATTAAATTCTTGTATATAGAAAGTATATCTTATGAAACATTCCCCAGACCATCACCCCATATTTGTGGCTTAGCACTCCCTGTAGGATAGGTATGAGAAACTTCTTCCCATTAGTTTTGCAGAGCCAGAGTGAGGTGCAAAGCAGGCAAATCTAATCTATTACTTAATCAGCAGAACCCCAGATGTTGTTGAGTTTGACTTCACAGATACCTTAATCTGGGAGAATAAGGGATGGTCTTTTAGTTACAACATTTTTGGCGGTCTTCCTTTTCTTCAGTATTAAACTCCATTATAATTTAAGTCTCAGTCCTCATCCAGTCCAAGCAATGCTGATAGGCAGTGCTTCCACTGACACTTTTTCCATTACAAAATAATGTTCTATCCAAACATACTTTGTTTGACACCAATAAATCAGGGCAGCTCTTTTAATCATACTCAAGACTGAACTAGGCCATTTATTTTTTTTTTAAGCTTATAAAATTTGGTGACTTTTCAAAGAAAACTACATTTTTTTAAAGTGGCACAGTCCAGCACTCCCTGTTCCTGGCAGAAGCTCAGAAGTGCTCTGAGAAATGCATTTCTTGTGGCAGTTCTGACCCAGATGAAATCAAAAAACCTTGGAAATCTCATGGGAGACAGATTTTTGTGAGTTTTCCAATTTAAACAGGTGGAGATAAACCAAGATAAGTGTCTGAGACAGATCTGCACCATGTGGAAGGTTCATCTATAACTAGAAATGTCTGCCTTTATTTTTATGGCCTTACCATTTTCTAAGATATGCAAACAGATACTTGATTAACGATGGAGTTATGTAAATGAATGAATGGGGAAAATAGATGTAGTAGGAAGAATCCTTCATTCTTAACTCTGACAAATACTGGCTTTCCAAATGAGAGATTTTTTTGATTGTCCAGCTACTGCCTCAGGATGGGTTTGAAATGACAGTGAGAGGGTCTTCAAAGGCCCAGTAATTCTGATGCTTTTCCAAGGCAGCAGCAATGATAAAAGAAAAGAATGGAATGCTTGTTTGTGTTACTTAGATATTTCAAATGTATCTTCAAATCAGTTCTTAAACTCTTATACCATATTCACATGGCAAAAAGATAAATAGTCAACATCTTTGTCATCAGAACAGCTTTCTCAATTCACACCACTGTTTATTTTATGACTTCAATATACTTAGTATTTCTTTTATTCTATTTCTTCATTATCATCTCAACATTAGCAAGTGTTGCTAAGTAACATTCCACAGGCCCCTATAATTTTGGTACATGACTGCACTATAACCACGCATTAATACTTCACAAAGGCAGTAACTTTCAGCAATAATCACTATATTACTTGAAGGGAAAACACAGTAGTTTCCATTATGGCTGTATATGCTTCCGAATTCCACCAGTCATCAGAGTAATTCACTGTTGCTGGAGGCTGAGATGAGTAAATTCCCTGGTGGATTTGCAGAAATATTGATGCTTCTCTCATGGAATGGATGTGTGCAATGAGTTTAGCTCCAACTCATCTCCCTTGCATATTAAATAGCAAGTGCATTGGTTTGGGCTGCTGCTGGCTGAACAATTGTTGTGGGTTTTGTGCATTCACCATAGTTGCTGTCTGGTCAGTGCTGGCCATCAGACAGATGGCTTGCAGGCAGACTATAGTGTGACAGCATCATGACTGAGACATAGGGGAAATCTCTGGTCAGTCTAGAGGCTCTTGTAAATTGCATCTCCATGTATAATGCCAAGATGTCACCACGGACAGTGTCTGTGAAGGTGATCTTGGAAGGCTTAGCCCCTCTACTTCAGTCATGCTTCAGCCCCTTAGATGTAGATGGAAAAGAGATTAGTAAGGGTGAGAACTCCTTGAGGTCACCTACAGAAATTTGATATACCAGGTAGTTGGACAGCAATAGAAAGCCACTTACCTGAAGACAGGTGGCATGAAAAGAGGTATACGAAGAAATACTTTAATTTGCCTTCTGCCTGATATAATTCACTGGTCTTAATCATCAAGGACAGAGTAAAAATCCACATCTCAAGAGGTGATGATGGTGCTGGAGCAGGATAAAGCGAAATGTTTATGAGCTGGGTCCCAACACACACAAAGTTCACAGGGAGTTCTCTGCCCACATAAAATCTGAGAAGTCATACATGTAATTACTGTGAAAAAATAACTTTTTTTTCATCCTTTTCACTCTGTGGTAAAAGAAATTAAAGGAAAAACAAATACCTTTAATAATTTCAAAATGTTGCGCTTTGTCATCAATCTCAATTTGCTATAACGAGCCTCGCAGGAAGTTCAAAAGCTGCAGTGGGATGAAAATGGGCTTCAGGGACACTGGGCATTTTCAGAAACATGGTTCAAATTGTGCCAGATAACATCTGTCTCAGCCTTAATGATATTTTACGATTAAGCCTATTCTAAAGTGGAGATCATATACATACATGATCATATATATATTTATACATACATATGCATATATATGTATAGAAAGTTTACATGTGTACACGTTGCTGTATGCACATGAATGTATCTGATGTCAAAGGGAACAGAGTCCTTCAATAGCTACATAAAAGTTTAATTTCATATCTAGTGTGTTCCCTGTTTTGCTTCATTAAAGGCCTAGTATTTACATGTTTCACTAGATAAAGTTCCTCTCAAGGAACAGACTGGCTTGCCATGTTCAATAAAGTAATGAAACATAGAACAAATCTTTCTGGTGGAATAACTACACGACATTAGACCCATGTTTTATCTTATCCACACCATGTACTTCAGTTTCTTTAAATGTATCTTTGTACCAACTAAACTAGTTATACATTACTTACGATGATATTACAGCTGAATTTAATTTCAAAGTCTCTCAGCAAGTTGTAGGGTTTCTTGCCTAGGTCACTCCTCAAGAAATCTGAAAACTGTTATGATTTATGAATATTGCGATATTATTAGAGCATAAAAGGCTATAGGGAATATAAGCACATAAACCTCCGTTTAATTCTGTTCCAATAAAAATTTTGTTTCTTATACTAAAATAAACATGTAAATCAATGTTTAATGATTCTGTTGTTTTATCGCATAACTTACGATTTGCCTTTAAATATCCAAGCCAAGTAAAATTTGGGACTCTGTTTGTTTTTGTTGAAACATAATTAGTTAGCAATTAGACCTATTCTGCAGAGGTTGCTTCCTTGAATAGCATTCATAATGCAATGTAAAAAAGAAAAGTCCAAGAACAAAAGACCCGGCTTCTCCTTTCGCCCCTGTACAAATACATTAGTCCTTTTATTAGATAATTTTTCAATGTAAACATTTTTTTCCTGAAGTTAACTCAGCTGTCTAAGGGATAATTAGTTTCCTAAAATTGCTATACTCCCAGTGTTCAATTTCAGAGATGCTGTTACCTCAAGACTTTTTGTGCAAGTTCCATGGACACAAAATTTCTGACCCTCGTCATGTCGCCTATCCCCATATTTGGGAAACAGTCCCATCAGTATTAATGCCTTTCAGCTAATGGAGTGGAAATGGCCAATAGTGAGGAGAAGAGGTTAAAAGAGTAAAAATTTTGGCGACTTTTGCCAAATCACAGACTCATCGCAACTCTAGACTTGTATTAATCACCTGCTGAAAATCCATCTCTCTTCTAAGACATTTAAGTCCATGGAACTTGCATGAGTAGGAACATGGCAGCATTTTGCAGGATCTGCCCATTGCTGTCTGTAAGGACTGTGCCCTGCTAGCTTTTTCAACACCATACAATGAAAACGTTTCTCACACTGCTGAATGAGTAACCTCCTAAACTAGTATAATTTCTAATTTATTGTAGGTGCACATACCTTAGTGCCTCAGAAATATTGCACAGATTTCTTGATTGCTGGGAGGCAGTAATCCTCAAGATTAACTAAGTTTTCTCTTGGACATATTGCTTGACCTTAGGTGAGTCACTTAATCTTTCTTTCTCTCTCTGTTTTGCTGTCTATAAAAGTAGGATGATATTGTCTCACATCATCTGCTGAATAAACCAATATTCAATGCAAATAGCTGATGTGAGATTAATATTTCTAAAGTACTGTTGATACAAAATGCTGTCAGTCTAAAGCATATGCTACTATAATTATCGTATATAATAGAAGTCAGGCAGCTAGGCATATGTTCTTGTGCACCTTTTATCTCTGCTGTCTGACTTCACATATACATGTCCAATAGAAAAGAGTTTTGAAAATTAAAGTGTCCTTGAAACTAGACTAGAAACTTGCAACCAATGGGCAATTCCAACTACACCTGTTTGGGGCTATTACCAGTTTCTCTCAGCTGACTCTGATTTTATTACTTCATGTGCCAAAATCCAACATTCTGGTTGATAAAGGATGAAGGGACAGCTTTGAGAAAAGGATTGTGGTAGGTCAAGGTCCAGCAAGGTTAGAAGAGATCCTTCAGAGGCTTGACTCATGATGTCTGCCAAGGCGAGGCACCTGATGATGGTAGAACAAGTGGTGAAAACAATCTTTCCATCTCTGCATGCCTGTCATGCCACGCCCAACACAAAGACCCAGGAATCCATGCTGCATCCCACTCGCCAATGAATTAAATTACATAACTATTCTGCTTGGCTGGAAATTCCAAAAAAAAAAAAAAAAGGTGACTGTTCCATCCTCAGAGCAAATACTAATCTAATTTTCAGAGGTGAGCACTACATACTTCATATCAAAGCTTTGCACAAATCTTGTTGCAGTGTGTGCTTCCACAGAACTGGAGGAGCAAGATCTTCAGTACTCCTAAGAGAGAATAAAAATATTTTTTCTTTTAAACTATGAAGTCACCACAAAGGGCTGAAAATTTAGAATGAATTAAACTGCACTTACACTAAATACCTGCTGCCTTGAATCTCCTCCCTCTCTCAAACAAGAAATAGTTCATGTGCCTTTCAGTGACAGCCTGTGTAAGGCATTTCTGAGAAATAAGTCACTTTGTTCTTGTTGTTGGCACAAAGTGGAACAGTGGGTGAAGCAGGCTTCCCCCCTTCTCAACTCCACATTTCCCCAGGCAATTCCCTCCAGCTGTCTTAGCACCCACCCAGTCAATGTCATGGTGCAGCTCTACCATATTAAATGGACTGAACATTTGTTCCCACTGTCTTCCAGGTTTGTACACCTTTGAGAAGAGCACAGCATTATACAGCTGCTATGACTAAAGCATGGGTCAATTAGATTGCATTCTACTCTATTATGTAGATGAAAAAACATGGCCTGTTAGCTTTCTATAAAATGAAAAAGAAAAAGAAAATCTAAACAACATGGAGATAAAAAGCCCTAAAGTTCCAGAAAATGTCAACTCCAAGAAACGCAGTGGGTGTAAAAACCACAAATCAAGCTTTTCATTCACACACAGCATCTATGTTTGTTCTGAACAATGCTCAGTGGTGAAAGCTGGGAACCCTGTGAGTGCTCCCTCCCACTGTGGACATGCCTCCCATTCCCAGGGCTGGGCAGGAGCCACTGCTTCCCATGGATGTCCCTCCCACGGAGACCTCCACAAAGCCACTATCTGTTCTGTGAGGCACAAGGAGGAGTTTTCCTTCCTCTTTGGAGAGCCCTTTCCAGCAGGATGGAAATCCTCCTGGCTCCAATATCTGGGGCTACAACTCTAGGCAGTGTTCGAACAGGTACCAGACCAGGTTACTGGGTATGATGCTACCTTTTGCACTGCAGAAATTTGTGGTGAGCTGTGGAAACCACTGTCTTGGCTCCAGATCTAGTCAGGCATTGAGGATGGCTCATTAACCTCAGCCCAAAGTACACAGAATTCACCCAACACCAGGGGTGAGGCAATAATGAATCCTTGTTTCCCATAAGAAGTCAGTACAGGAGGAAAAATATAATCTATGTTGCTAGCCATTGTATAATACCATTCATTAAGTACATGCTGAAATTTTACTTAAATTCCAGATATAAAGAAAAGAAATAAAATTGCAGATTTTCCAGAAAAACCTTCTCCAAAATCTGACCAACACTGATTTTTTTCCTTACTGAATAGACTCTTGACAAACTTATGAAATGAAATGCAAAACGTATCTAACATGAACATCCCCAGCTCTGCCAAAACTCTGTAGCAACTGAAAATACTACATACAATGAACAAAGTGCTGTAGTGGGGTGAAAGTGCTTTTGACCAGGCTTTGTGGTAATTCATACAGTCAAAGTAGTAGAAACTCTTTTAAAAGAAAGGCTTTATCAACTTTGGTTTTACAGAATTGGTGTAAGACCTCACCAAATCAGTGAGTAGAAGTGAGAATCATATAAACCTACTTTATCTATGTCCTGTGCTGTTTTGGAAGTTACTCGAGATGATATTACATATTGCAGAAATGACATCTATGCATCAGGACTTAAAATCTTCAACCCTTTCAGAAGACATTCTAAAACTCACTTGTAGCATGACATTTGTGAAAATGAAATGCTTGCCCACCTTCATTACTTTCTCAGGGAGGCTGCATGGCAAGGGTGCTTAGATCTTTTGACTGAAATTCAAGCAGTTAGAAGGAACTACTGAATTGTTAGCAACATGAGATAATGTTGAACTAATATGAACTTCATGCAAATTTTTTGCATTTGCCAGAATTGGCAAATCAATCAGTTGGGGTGAACTCGTAGTAACAGGCTTGTTGGACACCTGCCAAGGGAGTCTCTCTGGCAGGCTGTGAGCTGCAGCTGGAGCTGCCTTTTTTTGAGACTGCTCTGAAGTTAGGACACACTTGCGTAGCTCAGCTATAAACTTTCAGCATGAGAGGAGACAGAGAGGAACCCAAGAGCCCTGAACATGTCGGGATAATAGATTCACAGAATCGTAGAATAATTATGGTTGGAAAGGACCTCCTGGATCACTGAGTCCAACCATACCTACAAGAACAAAAAAACACCAAAATACCTGACCGTTAGGAAAAAAACAAAACAAACACCACCAAAAACACACCAGCCCCCTACATGCCTGTCCCATGCATCATAACATGTATGTTGTGATGCATCATGTCAACACGTTTCTTAAATACCTCCAGGGATGGTGACTCAACCACTTCCCTGGGCAGCCTGTTCCAGTGTCTCACCACTCTCTCCATAAATAAATTCTTCCTAATATCTAATCTAAACCTCCCCTGCTGCAATCCCAGAGCAAAGTCAGACCTTCAGTATAACTGCAAAAGTGAAAAGTTTATTAAGGCCCAGACTCTGTCTAAGACCATCTCATCTGGGCTGAGGAAGTGTAGAATCAGAGGAGAGATTAAAGCATTCAGTTTGTTCATTTTAATGACCCTCTGGGCTACCCACAGCATAGAAAGACATCACTACTGGCTGGATGGGAAGACCTACCACCTCCACAGAGCCACACACGTGGAGATCAGCTCCCACCAAGGAAGCAACTCAGTCTGCCCCTCCTTCACTGTCTACATGACCACTGTTGTAGCAATGAGCCAAGTTTTACAGGGAGAAATGACACCTTAAACCCTTTAAAGATCAACCGCACAAGCTTAAGCAGTTACACAACTGAGCACATCCCAGTTCTCACAAACCCAGTCTCAGCAAAGACAGTACTCAGTGTCGACTCATTTTCAGCTCTCCCAAGTAAAGAAGCTGTTGTTGTTCCCTTAAGAAAGCCATTCCCAGTTCACTGTCAAGAAGAGTTCCCTGATATTTTGGCAAGAGTTGGATACCAAATAGCCAATGAAACAAATAACAAGATCAGTCCAGAAAGAAGAGAGGAAATATTTAAAAAGAGGAAAAGGACAAATGAGTCTTCTGAGATTATGAACTACAGAGAATGAGCTGAGTTAGTGTCTGGTACATTTTGCTTCATTTTCAGTAATTAATGCTCTGAGCAATTTCTAGAAACAGATAGATCAAACTCTTAAAAAAACATGCTGGTAGAGCCATTGCAGCCAATGAAAAAGTGGATCCATGAGTGGAGAGAAACAGCCAAGATTTCTAAGTTTTGACTGTCAAAATAGATTGTCACTGGGCCAACACACAGAATTTTCCCCTTCTAACTTGGGCTGAAAATAAACTAATGGATAATTTATTCTGTCCCCAGTCTCTGTCCTTTACCCTGCTCTAGATGGTCCACAGACCTCAGCCAGCACCTTTGGTTCAAGGTCCATATTTCCTGTAGGAGATGAACAATGTTTCATGTATGGACAGAAGTAGTCAAACCTACGAAGACTAAATCACCCAGCAGATGCTCTGAAGGCAGCAAGTCTTGCAGTGTGTGCAGCAGTGCCATGACTGCTGTCAGGCACTGAGAGAAACAGTGAGCTTATTGCTGGCAGAGACCAAACATTCCATACTTGACACTGGAGAGCACTTTGGAGGAGTTCATAAACAGAAAAACTAGTAGGAGAGAAGAGAAAAAAAGACAAAGAGGAGACAAAAAGAAAATTCTGAAAAAATGAGAGAATGAAGAAAAAAAAAAAGTTGTGTAAAAATTTGCGTATGAAAATAATAAAATAATGCTAATTTATAGAAACATTATGAACAAGCAGTAGCTGCTAATTCATAATTTGTAGGACCATTTCCCACATCTGTGTTTTCCATTAAGACCAAGTAACAGCCTCTGAAGCACACACTGTTCTGTGAAGTGACTGAAAATCAAAACTGTCTGTTACACAAATATTGGGAAATAACTCTCTAGATAAGCTGTGCATGTATTCACAAGTAAAATATGCAGCCATACCAGTCTACAGCACACATACCACCCAATTGGTACGTGCAAAATAGGAGCTTGAGGCAGATCAGCACTTCAGAGGAGACCAAGATCTGAACTGGCAACACCAATCCACTGGAACAGCCACTGCCAAACAACAGCTTAAAAACAGCCACGAAAAGAGCGCCATGTCTTAATTTCTGCTTGACCTGGCTTCACCAGCCTTCCTCCAGTCCCTCATTCATAAATTAAGAATATAGGCAAGAATGCTTCTATTCTGACCATCTAATGCATGGTTCAAAGAAGCCCAAATGTTAAGTCCTATAAACTCTCACATTTCTACCCCCTTCTAACAAAAGTTACCTCAAAAGTTAAAAAAGTAAAGTAGCAAAGCGCTATTTCTGCAAGAAAGACTCATGTGATTAACATTTTTGTTGTCGTTTTGGTACTAAGGGAAAGACCCAGTGTCACACATACAGTGGAAACTTCAGGGCCGAAATGCCAGCTGATAACCAGTGGCATTCTTCTCCAGCACAAGCTGACAAGAAGTAATGGCAAAATGTCTGGGTTTTGCAAACAGACTTTATACCAGTCTACTGTTAGCTCAGCAATTCTCTGTTCCTGTACAGAGATTTTTTTTTTTTCTCTGTTAACAATATCCATGTTAATTTTGTGGGTGTGGTCCAGACCAAGAACACGTGCTGCTAGCTGGAAAATTGCGTTTGACCTCTGTTATTTCCTTATCTCTTTTCAAATTTTGTTTCCCCTAAAGTTTAAAGACACTGTCATTAAAGAAATTATTTTCTTTCTTTGTGGCTGAATCAAAAGCCACAAGAATCAGTGAGAGTCTTTCCATTAATTTAGTGAGGCTTTACATTAGACTTTTTCAAATAGAAACAGTGTAGAAGTATAAAGAAACTGAAGATAAAGGAGCAGGGAGCAGGAGGTGGAAATGTTTCATGAACATTTACAAACCTCTAAAGTTTCATTTGGCTTTATGTTAAGTTTAGGTCAAAGGTTTGGGTCAGCTTTTGTTCTCTGCAGTCCCCATTTGCTCTGATCTTTTCCAGAGTGGGAACCTTGACAGATGCACTGTGAAAAGGGAAAAATTAGTCTGAAAAGCTGGACTCAGACCTGCTAGAAACAGAATGATGAGGCAATGGCTTTGCAGTTTGTTTTCATGTCATAGATTGCAATTCCGTCAGATAAAGTAGCACAGCATTTGAGTGAACCCTGCAGATATTTTAGGGAAACATAATTAGAGGTCCACATTGTGATTGAAGTTCTTGCTTGACATCTCCTGCAACTCACCTCAATGGTGACAAATGGCAAAGCTGAGGTGTAGGACAGTGCCATACCCCGAGGCAGAAGCGTTGGCTGAGTTTGCCACTTACAAAACTATTCACTCAGGGACAATATTTTGTTGACTGGTGGCAATACACAAAGTCTCCCACAGGGAGATGGATCACTTGTCCTCCAAAGGTTGCAGGGCTCCCGGGATGGCAAAATCACCATCCCCACCAGCCTTTACTTTGCATTGACAGGAGAGGGATGAGGCAGCGAGAAGAGGATTTTGACAGTTGTGATACAAAGATACAAATAATGCAGCTCCATAAAGAGAGATAGTATCTTCAGGTTAACTCATTACAGTGTGTTGTGGTTGGCATTTTTCTTTTTGCTTTTCAGTTTGGTTTTTGTTTTGTTTTGTTTGTTTGTTTTTTAATTTCTAGAAGATATAGTGAGAAAATCAGAGCAGCTTCCTGTCATATATTCCAGCTAACTTCGAAGGTAAGTAGAAGTTGAAAACAACTACTGAATTTAACTGAATTATGCTAATTAATTGGACAATTTGAGAGGAAAAAAGAAAAAAAAAAAAGGATAAATGATACTTGGAGAGGAAAGAGGTTTGTTAGCAAGCATTGGCGATAAAATCACTACCCCTGGGGGACAGCAAAAGAAACAAACGGCTCTTAGCCCCAGAGGTCTAAATGTGCAATCACAATGTAATTTCTTCTGTTTCATCCCCAGGTCCCTGCTTCTGCCTTATGTCCACATTCTTCCCAGTCTCAGCCACACCAACACGAGTGTTTTCAAGGCCTCTCTCTAACCCAGACTAGAGAGCTGAGTAAACAGCAAAGCCTTCTGCATTACTTGGTTGCAGTCTTTGTGGATGGCACATCACACATGATTTGGCTCAGATTCACCCTGTTAAATTTAGGTATTTAACCACAGACTAATCCCTAATTCCTTTAAAGTCCCTCTTCAGGAAGTAGAGAGAGATGGTCACCGCCAGGGGCAATTCATGCTGCTGGAGACAATTCTCTGTTGCCACTGTTAATAGAGGGACTCTGGGACAGGTCACCCTGCTCAGCCCAGTAAGGTGCAGGGTGGGTCTGGTCTCACTGCCTCCATTCAGAGGCTTTCCCGTCTCCTCACAGGGGTAGGAACCATGATGTGGCCACAAAAGAATAGAGACAAAAATAGATTTCTGACCTACTTCTTGGCACTAGGCAGCAGTGAGAGCAGCTGCTGGAGCTGAGGCGGAAGAGATCATAACCACCCCCACTGCACAGACAGGTTGTTGAGCTAGGAATGACACTGCTTCCCCAAGCTGGCTTTTCCAGCTTCCCTGTTTTAGCTTTTTCTCTCTTTTTTTCTCAATCCTTGACACACAGACCTGGAGGATTTCCCCCTTCCCTGCCTGCTTCATTCCTGTTATGTCACATTTTCTTCTGTGTTTATGTGAAACAACATTATTTGCCATGGTTTTGAAATCAGCTCAGATCATAGTTGCTGTCTCGCAACATCTATTTTGAAAACAGAATTTAGGAAATGTTTTCATCCATGAATATTCAAAGATTAATATATTCAACTTGTTTTCAAATATGAGATTTTTTGAATGTCAGGGGAATTGTACTGTAATACTCTAATAATTTATATTAATGGTTTCCCTTTCTTATGTAAATTCAGATATACTGTGGATATATATGTTTACTTTTCATCAATAGCAAGTAATTTCCATGCTAGCAGGCTATCAGTGATGTTTACACTGAATAACAGAAAAAATCTATTTCTTGAAGGAGTGTTCTCTAGATTCTTTTTTCTTTTTTTTTTTTTTTTTTTTCCAAACTATGCTTTTAATTACCAATATTATCTAGTGTTTTCTCAGAAACTTCTAATATTTTTAGGACAAGTTCTTTTCAGACACACAAATAATTTCCTCTTGGAGGTTAAACTGGCTCCAGGGGCCAGGCATCCCTAAATACCTGACAGCTTTTACTTTTGTTTTCTCCTTTGGGATGGTTTACCAGCTTGGCTGAAGCCCTGCTCAGAGCATAAGGACCGGATGCTGTATACTGCACACATCCTGTTGTAATCAGTTAGTAAGATGAGAAAATTTAAAGGAAAATATTTTCTTTGTCTCATACAAATTACATTTTCATTACTCATTTCAATTGACTAAACAGCAAACCCAAAGCCTTTTA
>VYZU01042418.1:7222-20473 GCA_013401355.1 Ceyx cyanopectus
ATAATATAAATATTTGTATTATTTATTTATATTTTAAAATAATAAAAATACAGCAAATAACAATTTGCTGTATTGTACTTCATCTGCATAAGTGTTTGCATACAAACCATACACTGCACATATATCTGAGTGAGGAAAGATGCACTGAAGAGAAAAGTTAAAGAAAAAAATATATTAATGATACACGTAAGCAATACACATACTTTTCATAAACACGTGGGTATAAAACAAGCTAACACCCTTGGTAAAAATTAAGTTTTAATTAGTATTGAATACAGTTCAAAAAGGTTTACTTATTTTTTTTTTGTCTGCTTAGCAACTCATGATCCTTTTTTCTGTATATAAGCCAGATAGGCAATTGTAGTACTATACCTTAAAAATCTTTACCTTCTATTTAGGAGGAGCATTAATATGCTAGGTTTTGCATACTATTTTTGTTCTTGATCTTTTTTTTTTAATGTAACATTATATATCCTAAGTATGGAGAGTGTGATAAGTTTTGTTTTGTTTTTAAAAGGGAAAGGACTTCTGGCTTTTTTGAGCATTAGGCTTTGATCTGGATGAATTTTCCTCCTTCTCAGAAATAGATTTCCACTTTTGAGTACCTCATAGTGCCTTAAGAGTTTAATGATGTGGATTAATGCATGAATAAAATAGAAATAATTCAAAATACTATTACAGCAGTATTCTTCAGAAGATATGAATAACACTACATCAAGCCCAGTATCCTGATTTTGACAGTAGTCAATAATAGCTAAGGAAAAGTTTAAAATCAGAGCAAATATGGATAAAATGTAGCTGGTATGTCCTTTTAGCATTCCATGACCTGTGGTTCAGGAACTTTAAGGGTGATTTCTTTCTTTGTAGATGTTAACATAAAAAAAGCAAGTGGTAGCCAAGTGGACTTTATCCTACATAACCTCAGTTGACAGTATATCATATGAATTCCAGCAGCACCCTCCAAGAATTTTGCATGGCTAATTTTATTATGAATTCAGCTCCAAAGCTAATATATTTAAAAGTAACTAAACTATCTTTATATTAGAATGCAATCTGCAAACACAGACGTTCCTTTATTCCTAATTCCATAAATATATACTCTCTTGAGACGAGCATCTTAGAAGAGTGTTCCAGATAAAATTAGCTATTGCCACAATTTCTTCTCCCAAAGAATAATCAGACTATACAGTATATGCAGTGGGGAAAAAAAGACAATACAAATTAAAACCACTCAGCAGCTTGCATTAGTGAGCTCCCAGTCTAAAGGTACCATTAAAGTGGAGCATTTGCAAAAAAGGACCTGTGAAAATCTATGGGTTTTATCTCCAAAAGGTCAGTCAAATGTGTGGGGTTCTGACTGTGGTGGAAGTAGAGAGTTTGGTTCAAACCTAGGCCTGTTCAGCTATCTCCTCTCATAAAAGAATGAGTATGAACACATATACTGGGGACAACCTAGGTTTTTGAAAATGGAGTATTTAGGATCAGCATTTCTGGAGAGAAAAAGAAAAATCTTCAAAATGGGTAATTGCTCAGCTACTTGGAAATAAAACCAACCAACCAAAAATGATAAAGAGCAGAGTATGTTGCATGTGATACAGCTGTACCATAACTATCAGGGAGGATTTTTAATAATCAAAGTTGGAAGAACATTATCATTTTGAATATAAGGTGAAGATGTTTCTTACTACAGAAAGATGAGAGAGGATTTTAATCAGTTAAAGGTATCATGAACAGGCACCAGTTACTAGAACCTGCAGCAGTAGAAGACTGCTATTAAAAAAAAATAATGACTACTACTAAAACATTTGAAATAATGATGGTAGCTAATGACTTTCAAACTCCATTCTCTACTGACAGATTTCCCTAATGGAAAGCACTTCTCTATTCTCATGATACCTGTCTGTGTAAATTAACTGACTTGAACATTAAAACTTTGGTATACAGGGATAATTTTGAATCTATTAAGTACTTCAAACTGCAGATAGAAAGATATACAGTCATTATGTCCATGGGATAATTGTCAGAAATAATGCATGTTCACTGGAGCATGAAAATACATGACTGGAAAGAATTAAGACTTTCTAGCTTGAGATCAAAAATACTGTTTACCAGAAGGCCTATAAAAGAGTATGAAATCTTACATATGTTAGCAAATCTGTGTCCTCCTGATGAAACAATAAACATGTGGGATTATTATTTTTTTTCCTATGTACTGGAAAGTTTAAAAGCTAAGCATTCTGAGTATATCCAGCTTCAGTTTGGAAAATATTATGCAATATTTTCCACTCCTTTTGAAGAAGGGAACTATTGCAATCAGTACTTGGTTTCAAATTCTAAGCATAAAAAAACGTATATGCATATACAGGATATATATGCACTCATTCCATGGTGCATAAAGCAAACTGTTCTCAATTAAACAGAGTTATTTCAAGACTGCATAAATTCAATAAATAAATGTAATAAATAGAAGACAGTCCAAAATTACTATCTTATAGTTCAAATAATAGAGAGATTTGTATGTGACTTCTCCATGGTTACTAAGTATATGAAAGAAAATATGCAAAACAAAGTGTATTAAATGGGCATTGTTTAGGATATAATCTATGTATATTAAAAAGAACTAAGAACATTAACAGAAATGAATCTAACTTCAGTGACCTTGGGTTGATGAGATCTTCAGAAGTCACACAAATGCCTTTCTTAAACAGGAACAGGGAGGATACTATGCTTATAGATGGTCCATAGACATGTATTTTAAATGGAGAACCAAATCCTGACCTTTATAATAATTATTATTATTATTATTCATCTTCAGTGAAAAAGTCAATGTTTTCCTATGTTTAAGTTGTGCTCTAAGAGCTTTCATCACATCACATGAATGAGAAATTTGGGTGGGGGGTACACCTTTTTGTCCTGGGTCTCATTGCTCAGCTCAATGTCAACCCACAGCAAGGGTCTTTAGCATTACTACAGTGTGATGCTAACTCTTACCTGCACTGAACACTTGTCCTGTGACTGAAAACATGCCTATGGTTTTAATTAGAGACTGAAATTTCTGCTGAAAAGAACTTCAATGCCACCTATAGAATAACACTTAGAATTAATTAGATCTTTTTGTAATCAATCAGAATACATTTGTGGCTTCTTTTCAACAGCTTATGAATATTGAAGGTGACTTGACTCCTGGGATATTTACTGCATGGATATGTGGACTTAAAGGGTAAATGCAAGACATGCAATTAACCAGGAAAGACAAGAGATAAGCCTCTCCAAGGTAAACAGCTATAGGTGAGCAATGAACATGCAATAGAAAGATTAATAATAAGATGGATAGACAGACCTTCTTTAATGTTTTGGTTTTATTCTAGACAATAAGACTACATAATTTCTCTATTTCTCACTTTCTCACTCAGAATCTCAACAGGAATAGTTTCCAAAACTGGACAACCAAGCCAACAGGACCAAAATAGGTTTGAGTTGTAGCCCAAAGCTTCAACTATATGCCCTGAGAAGCTTCAAGCCAGAGAAGTAAAAGCAGTGGAAGGCAGAGACGAGTGCTGATGTGCAGATGTGCAGCATCTCCTGTGACTGTGACAGTAACACCCTCCCCTCTGTGACAACTAATGAATGTTGCTGCTACTGTGGCAGAGGCAGGGAGTGGGGAGGAAGGCTGCTTTGCTGGAGCATGTGGGTGGGATGAGAAGGCATTTTCTTCTGCAGAGAGGAACTGGGAAGATGAAGCAACTGTTGCCTTAGAGGAGGAATGATTACTTACTTTTTCATGGGATATCTGAAGTCAGAAAGGGTGCATAAAAGGCTACAGAAAGCATGGTGCTGGTCTGACTTTAAACACAAGAATAAATGAGGGATAAAAACTTGCTTTGGTTTTGTCAAAAGAAGGGAAGAGACTCGTGAGTTTTGCAGAAATCCCCCCCGAGCTCCTACCTATGTATCCATCAAAGGATAGTGTGTTCGTGTCCAGCCCCAAACAAGATATAATCCTGTTGCTTTGGTACTGCTGTCCAAAAGCAGTTACTTTGGCATATGTATAAACCAAAGCAGCACCTCACAGCTTTCTAGATAAAAACACTGTCACACTGGGGAATACTGGAACCAGTTCATGATCTAAACACTTAGGAAAATAATGGAAAGTATCTCACAACAGCTCACTAATGCCCAAAACCAAATGCTCTGGTGAAAGGTATTATAAAGCCATGTTGCAGATATATGATACTCAGAGAACAAGTGATTAACACTTTAACTTCTCTGTGCACTACAAGTAATTGTAAGAGTGGATGGCGTTCACCTCTTTGACTTCCCATTTTGAAGATGCATCTCATTAGAGTTGCAACACTTGCCCTGATGGGAAGCAACTCACTTCTTGCAGAGTTTCTGTAATGATGTGGTGGATTTGGTGTAATAAAATCTAGTTGAGTAGAAATGTGTTCTTTTGAACCTGGAGAAAGATGTGGTATTAGTGTAAATCTTCATTAAATCCCAGAAAATGATGGGGGGTGAGGAGGTTGAAGTAGCTCAGTTAATGGAGTTATTTACAATGTCAATAATTGGCACTCCTGTAATGTTCCACATCAATATAACAAGCAGTCACAACAGAAAAGTAACTTTGAATGTGACATGTTGTAAGGAGGAGGATGCCAAACCTCACTCTTAGCCAGATAATAAATGACAGCCAAATGAAAATTGCTTAATAGGCCATTTCTTTGCACACAAGTCTAACACTTCAGAGAAANGCATTGTTTAGGATATAATCTATGTATATTAAAAAGAACTAAGAACATTAACAGAAATGAATCTAACTTCAGTGACCTTGGGTTGATGAGATCTTCAGAAGTCACACAAATGCCTTTCTTAAACAGGAACAGGGAGGATACTATGCTTATAGATGGTCCATAGACATGTATTTTAAATGGAGAACCAAATCCTGACCTTTATAATAATTATTATTATTATTATTCATCTTCAGTGAAAAAGTCAATGTTTTCCTATGTTTAAGTTGTGCTCTAAGAGCTTTCATCACATCACATGAATGAGAAATTTGGGTGGGGGGTACACCTTTTTGTCCTGGGTCTCATTGCTCAGCTCAATGTCAACCCACAGCAAGGGTCTTTAGCATTACTACAGTGTGATGCTAACTCTTACCTGCACTGAACACTTGTCCTGTGACTGAAAACATGCCTATGGTTTTAATTAGAGACTGAAATTTCTGCTGAAAAGAACTTCAATGCCACCTATAGAATAACACTTAGAATTAATTAGATCTTTTTGTAATCAATCAGAATACATTTGTGGCTTCTTTTCAACAGCTTATGAATATTGAAGGTGACTTGACTCCTGGGATATTTACTGCATGGATATGTGGACTTAAAGGGTAAATGCAAGACATGCAATTAACCAGGAAAGACAAGAGATAAGCCTCTCCAAGGTAAACAGCTATAGGTGAGCAATGAACATGCAATAGAAAGATTAATAATAAGATGGATAGACAGACCTTCTTTAATGTTTTGGTTTTATTCTAGACAATAAGACTACATAATTTCTCTATTTCTCACTTTCTCACTCAGAATCTCAACAGGAATAGTTTCCAAAACTGGACAACCAAGCCAACAGGACCAAAATAGGTTTGAGTTGTAGCCCAAAGCTTCAACTATATGCCCTGAGAAGCTTCAAGCCAGAGAAGTAAAAGCAGTGGAAGGCAGAGACGAGTGCTGATGTGCAGATGTGCAGCATCTCCTGTGACTGTGACAGTAACACCCTCCCCTCTGTGACAACTAATGAATGTTGCTGCTACTGTGGCAGAGGCAGGGAGTGGGGAGGAAGGCTGCTTTGCTGGAGCATGTGGGTGGGATGAGAAGGCATTTTCTTCTGCAGAGAGGAACTGGGAAGATGAAGCAACTGTTGCCTTAGAGGAGGAATGATTACTTACTTTTTCATGGGATATCTGAAGTCAGAAAGGGTGCATAAAAGGCTACAGAAAGCATGGTGCTGGTCTGACTTTAAACACAAGAATAAATGAGGGATAAAAACTTGCTTTGGTTTTGTCAAAAGAAGGGAAGAGACTCGTGAGTTTTGCAGAAATCCCCCCCGAGCTCCTACCTATGTATCCATCAAAGGATAGTGTGTTCGTGTCCAGCCCCAAACAAGATATAATCCTGTTGCTTTGGTACTGCTGTCCAAAAGCAGTTACTTTGGCATATGTATAAACCAAAGCAGCACCTCACAGCTTTCTAGATAAAAACACTGTCACACTGGGGAATACTGGAACCAGTTCATGATCTAAACACTTAGGAAAATAATGGAAAGTATCTCACAACAGCTCACTAATGCCCAAAACCAAATGCTCTGGTGAAAGGTATTATAAAGCCATGTTGCAGATATATGATACTCAGAGAACAAGTGATTAACACTTTAACTTCTCTGTGCACTACAAGTAATTGTAAGAGTGGATGGCGTTCACCTCTTTGACTTCCCATTTTGAAGATGCATCTCATTAGAGTTGCAACACTTGCCCTGATGGGAAGCAACTCACTTCTTGCAGAGTTTCTGTAATGATGTGGTGGATTTGGTGTAATAAAATCTAGTTGAGTAGAAATGTGTTCTTTTGAACCTGGAGAAAGATGTGGTATTAGTGTAAATCTTCATTAAATCCCAGAAAATGATGGGGGGTGAGGAGGTTGAAGTAGCTCAGTTAATGGAGTTATTTACAATGTCAATAATTGGCACTCCTGTAATGTTCCACATCAATATAACAAGCAGTCACAACAGAAAAGTAACTTTGAATGTGACATGTTGTAAGGAGGAGGATGCCAAACCTCACTCTTAGCCAGATAATAAATGACAGCCAAATGAAAATTGCTTAATAGGCCATTTCTTTGCACACAAGTCTAACACTTCAGAGAAAAAGCAAATCCTGATGAAGTTACAAAGGGAGTGTAAAATGCTTTCTGAACAACTGGAGTTTTGCTGTTTTGTTACAGAAAACACTTTACATTAGAAAAGAGCTGTATTGAAACCAAGAGCTTTAACATGGAAATGAACCAAATTTCTCCTACATGTCCTTCACCTGTGAAAAATAAATGAGGCTGTGCATAGATTATCAAAAGCTCAAAGAACTGCTGGTGCCTGGTGCACAACCTGCACCTACAGCAAGTATTTTACTGCACATTATGAGGCAGGGGAACCAGTGCTTCCCATTCTGGATTTGCCTATGAAATAGGGGAAGATCCAATGAAAATATGTAGGACAACAAAGTAACAATCATCCATTCTCTTTTTTTAACTAAATCACTATGGGTCATCAGCTGAAATTAGCAAATGGCAAAGTCAAAGCAAACAAATGGAGATCTTTACTCAAAGACTGCAAAGTTAAATACCAGTCTGTGAGGACACTACACAGCTGCTGTTAGCCAGTGCTGGAGTGAGATCTACCTATTGAAGGCACTCCCTGTCCCCTGCTGCATTGTTAGCTACACCCTATCCCCCGCTCCATCCTTCATCTCAGTAAAGCCGTATGGGATGAAAAATACAAGAAAAAAGTATTGAATTGATAGAATTGCTGAGTACCAGTTACCAATGAGCTCTAGTCCCAGGTCATGCAGTTTACAGTGCCAGTATCAATTATGCAACCTCAGTTAAAAATATCAACTTTGAAAAATCAGGTAGGAAAAGCCAGTATCTAGAATAAATCACAATTTTTTACAGTAGTATTTTGTATCTGCTGTGTGTTCATGGAATAATGTTTATCTACTGGTTTCACAGACCATGGTATTTTTTTATTCATTCCTTAAAACATCAAATCTCTCATCAAAACATTTTCCTGGTCCTTTTAAAGAAGTTTTTTATTGTAGTGCTGCTTATATTAAACAATATTTTATTATACCATATAAAGTTGTATTAAACCACTTTAAGGGCTGCCTTCCAGTCACCTGATACAGTACTTGAAGCTAACATGAGTTTTTGTACATTTTCTGAGGAGCTCCAAGTTCATTCCAAACTTCAGGAGATATACCACCTCATTCTAGAATATATTTCTCCCAGTCTTTCCACCTGTTTCAGGATTTTCTCTATTATTTCAATTCATGGGAGTATCTTTTAAAATTGAAAAGAGTAGGTTAAAAATCAATAACCACATAGCTTTTTTCAAGGTAAAGGGAAAAGAAAAAAAGGAATCTGCAATACTGTTCACTTTGTTAAATATCTTTTTTTTTTTCTTTCAATTTAACAGATGTGATATCATTAAATATATCAGTAGAAAAAAAGCCCCCAAAACTTGTGGAAATTAATTAGTTTTCATTTATGCCTTTCAAAAACTGCCTTTCCCCTCCATGTTATGTGGCACTTAACCTCCTTTTCAACAGCTTATCTTTAAGAACTAAAATGCATATCTTTAAGCTCTGCTATTTAATCATGTTTTTCTCAAGTTTTTGCTTCCTTTTTTTGAGGGTGGAAAGCAGATGCATGGCTTCTGCAACTATCAGGATGTACTCATGGTCTCCTTGCAGAGTTTTAATTTCCTCATGTCTAGCTTTCAGATAATCTTGAATAGCTGCTTCTTTCTAAAGTGCCTTTCTCCAAAGTTTACAGTCAATTTTCAGCGTGAGAAGTCATATGTGAATCTTCTGAAAAGGATTTTGAGTTTAATTGCACTGCAGTCATTATTACCCAGAGGTTTAAGACATTGTGTAGAATAGCCCTCTTTCTTCCAAAAAATCTGAAAATAATTTCAAAGTATTATGAGTGAGTGAGGATTAGGACTCAAAAGTCAATTCTTTATATTAACTATAAATTCCAGCTCTGACTAGCTTAAGCATTTAAGCAGATCTGAAATTTAAATAAACCCCTGTATCTGTTTTAATAGACAGTGGTGCTTCCTTTCACTTCCAGACAGTGTTTATTCATTTTCCTTATCAAAAAAACAAGTAATATAACAATTATTTTTATTATTTCTCTTTTATAGCCTTGTAGTAATTTAACAAATTTGTGAAACTTGTCTGGAATGGTAGTTGTAGCTGTACTGTAACTGAAAAAAAAAAAAGAAATAATGAATCCTAATTGAAACAGAACTTAAGTTTAATCAAAAATTAACACTATAAAGTCAGTGACACATCTTAATTTACATGCAGTCTTTCAAGAAATGATCCATTTCCTGCCAGAGCTGAACCACTTCCGTTAAGAGAATTAGCCTTGGATGCTCAGCATAACTTCTTTCATGGTAAGACACTCAGTGGTTTTGGAGAGATAAAACTGTTGGCCAGAGCAGTTTAGTACAAAAATGCTTTAGAGAGCAAATTTACTCACCCAATCTACTGTTGTGACAGTTATCAGGCACAAAATATCCTAGTACAGATGTTAAATTAAAAATATCACAGAATGTATGTAAAATAGAAACTAGAACTACTAACTGTACTAAAATCTCACAGAAAGCTGCTTCATGTCATAACTACCTTTCATGAGGAGTCCTTCCCTAAATTAAGTTCTTGCTTCCCAAAATTTGATCCTCTTTTGCTGTTCAAATGCTCTCCACTGAGTGATTCCATGGAAAATTTTGTATCATTTGGCTTTCCAACATTTGTACTTAGAAAATAGCACCTATTTCTGTAACAATTCAATGGCCAGAAGAAAGCACCAGATGCCCCCAACTTCAGCTCCATAGAAACTGTTATTCTTTTGCAGTTCCCCTTCAATAAAGTAAAATGTGTACCTCAAAGCTGTAAAGCAGTGACACCTGGAAATGTGCAGCTACAACTCATTCTCTTCTTTCTCTCTCTCTCATTTCCTCTCAGAAATCTGTACACTGAGCATTGCACTTTCACCCCAGCCCTCAGAACAGCTTGGCACACCACCTTTTAGAACCCAAACTGAAATGTTGTGACACTTTTACTTTAATTAATTTCAATAATATCATTTCATGTGGGTATTTCCCCAAACGTTTTTTCCTCCCTCTCTTCACAATTAGGAGGCAAGTAACTACACATATTTTTCAACAGTTGCATGGTGGGGTAAAGAAGGGACATCTATCTTTAGAACCCTGTTACTCCATGTTCCCAAACTTGCAGCACATGCTCAGCCCAATCAGCCCAGCTGATTGACCTGTCAAGTTGCTCTTATCATACACATATGAAAATGGTATTTAAATTAATTTACACTGTGATGGAGAGTGGCTCTGCATCACCCCACAGCTTTTAGTAATTTTTACATAAATTATTTTTCCTTTTAACATTGGATTAATGTATTGAATGCACATCATGCAAATAGGCTGTGGGTTTGGGTTTTTTTGTTCGGTGTCAGCACACAAAAATATTTAAAATGCAAATAACATTTTCAGTTAAATTGCACTCAGAACTGCAGCTCTAAAAGTACAGTTGACAGAGCAAGGGTGGTTTTACTTCTCCAAACTATGAAGGAATCTCTTACAGCCCCCTCGGTGCTTCCTGTGGGTCGACTGTCCATCAGTGTTTTTGTACTTCTACATTCCTGCTTTTGCCAAATTTCCTCCCTCATCTGACTCTGTGTTAGTGATTTAACTGGGACAAAGGCAGAATGTGAGTGCTGGCAGATGACAACTAGCCATGCTCCTCACTGCTGGCCTGCTTTTGGGAGTGCTGGGGCCCCTGAGCAGTACTCTCTCTCCCAAGCAATGTCTTTGTACAAGCTGGGGACTAGCAGAGCTAGGCAATGGTTTGCAATCTGTAAATCCAGTGAGCAGTATGAAAAGGCCACTCTGTTCTGAAAGGGAAAGAAATTAGCTGCATGCCTACAAGCTATGCCATAACACTTGTCCTGACACCTAAAGAATGAGCCCTAATCTGGTTTATTTTCTATTATAGATTTAGCCTGTGTGTTTCCACCTACCTGTAAATCCTGTCTACCCCTAAGGCTGACTAAAGTGGTCCTTTTACAAATGACCACAGGCCAGCTGATTCTGCTTCAAAGACAAAGGTGATGGAGGTAATGAAAGCAGCCCACTATGCCTGGATCATACCACTGAAGATAGGTCCACTCTTAAATCAAGCACACGACCAAGCTTAGTCCTCCACTGCTCCCGAAAGTTCAGCTGACACGAAAACTTTAGCATAGTCTTGTATTCATGGACTGCTGGCAGGAGGTTTAGGATTTCAGAGCAAGTACAGCTCTTTTGTCTGCCAAAAGGTGGGATTCTTTCCAAGCATTCAGTAGGGCTGCTTAGCTGTCTCTGGATACGATACGAGAATCCCACTGCAATAGTATTTTAACACTGAAGAGATTGTTATGTACAAAATCATCATTTTTTTTAATTAAATGACAATGTTACTTAGTTTTTTCCAAGGTGCAGGCAAATAGGTGGGTCCCTCAGTGATAACAATGAACTTTCAGTTCATGCAGTAGAACTTTCTGAGTCCAGTCCCAACTATACAGGGTAACAGTCCCTAAATATACTGGGTAATCACTATGTCTTGCTACCACAATGGATCATTAACCTTGGTTTGTTGTTTTAGGGCTAGCACTGCATTTTTTAAACCTGTTTTATCTGAAATTTCAAAGGAGAAAAAGATAAGGTTACAGCCTGAGGCAAAGAAGCACATAAAGTCTGTCAAGCTATGAACATTTGAAACCAAGACTCTTAGCAACTACTGGATTCATTGCCAGCTCCACTCACCCAGAGTGCTAGTAATGAAGAGTGGAGTCAGATTTCATATTCTCTCTTCTGAGGCTGCCAGGGACAGTCAGTCCAAAATGTAGGCTAGTAGAGCCACTGGATGAAATACATAAAAACTCGGAACATCTGGACACAGAATAATGAGAAGTAGTTGTTACTCCTTGTGAAGTAAAACTGACACTCCCCACTAGTTGTGCAAAGATGCAAACATTTATTTAACAGTGAACTTTATCACTTTTTAATTATTATTTTCCCTTTTCTACATTATGCTGATGTAACATGTACTGTCTCTACAACGGGGGGCTTCTAAACTCAAATGACAAGTTAGAAAATCAATTATTTTTCAGATTAAAACATCTGTTATTAGACTTCCTTTACTTATAGTTTTGCTATACTGTTGGAAAAGCAGTATCTTCATGGCCATTAGCAGTGAAGTTATATGTGTACCAAATAACACAGGGAGATACCTCAACAGAACACTTACAGTGCTTTGTGGAAAACACCTTCAAAACTTTTACCAGGAATACTATGAAACTCTTAGTATTTTTAATTTCTGGGAAGAAAGTTATCCCCAAAGCACCCCAAAAACAAGGTTTGGTATTTAAACAATTCTGTAGTAGCTTTAAATAGTTAACTCAATCTCTTTATGGGAAACTGGAAAAGTGTGTGCACATACATTTTTTATATCTTTGTGTACAAACAGAGAAAAATTCATACTTGAAGGTGAAGAAAGGATTAAGGGATAACATTTTATTTCACTGATGTCTGATGTACCAGAATCAGACTCTGCATGTACACAGCTGTTGTATGTGACATGGCATTGCAAATTAGCATCTTACTATAGTGTCAATGTAGAGGAAGCAACAGCATTCAAAAGTAGCAAATCAGAAACTGCTGAAAATAAGAAATGGAAAATGATTTGTGTGATCCATTGCAAGGAAATGTGGACTGCTTTGGATGTGTTAGATTGCTTTTAAAACCTAACAGACCTAGAAGCTTGAGATGAACAGGTCTAATATGATTCAAAACACATCTTACTTAAAAACCAAATCAAACCTCACTGACCAGAAAAGTATGTCCCATGGAGTTAACCAGGCCCAATGAAAATGCCTCAAGATGCTCAGTGTGAACTGTGTACATGGACGTACCCACCCAGAGCCTTCATAGAATCAGAGAATGGTTAAGGCTGGAAGGGACCTCCAAAGGGCATCTAGTGCAGCCCCCTGCAGGGAGCAGGGACACCCTCAACTAGCCCAGGCTGCTCAGAGCCTTGGCCAACCTCACCTGCAATAGTTCCAGGGATGGGGCCCCAACCACCTCCCTGGGGAGCCTATTCCACTGCTCTACCACCCTCAAGGGCAAGAACTTCTTCCTGAGATCCAGTCTCAATCTCCTCTGCTCTCATTTCAACCCATTCCCCCTCATCCTTTCACTGCAGGCCCTTGGAAACAGCCCCTCTGCAGCCTTCCTGCAGCCCCTGCAGGCACTGGCAGGTGCTCTAAGGTCTCCCCAGAGCCTTCTCTTCTCCAGGCTGAACAACCCCAGCTCCTTCAGCCTGTCCCCACAGCAGAGCTGTTCCAGCCTCTGAGCATCTCTGTG
>VYZU01042421.1:3732-14176 GCA_013401355.1 Ceyx cyanopectus
GAAAAGCTGCTTGTGTAACTTGTCCAGTATTTATTTCCTCTAGGAATACAGTTTTATTCTTTGAACTGACCTGCAATTTAAAAAAATTAAATTCTTTAAACTACTGATGCCTAAGTTACAAACTACCTTGATGATCAAGAAGTGACCCAGTGTCTCCCCAGTGACAACCAGTAAAGCCCTTTTCTCAGTATTGCTCCAGTACTTACAAGTATTGAGATATAAACAGTTGTGGGTTTTTTTCCAGCCACTGTATTTCTCCATCTCCCAGTCTACACTCCCTGCCCCATACCATGGTCCCATATTCAGCATCCTACTCCAAGCTCCTTACCACAGAATGGTCCCAGGCCATCCTGTATACCTGCCTTCTTCAACCCAGACAGTCCAGGCCTCTCATCTATACCCTTCAAGCATTTCCTTCTTCCTCATTCCTCCTTGCATCTCTTAGTCTCACAGACACCCTTACTGACACTGATCCAATGGAAGAAAAGTCATCAAGATGCTTCTTCTCCCTGGATGGACACTTTTTGTGTCACAAAAAGGCAGCAACAGAGGGGTCAGCAGTAGCCATGAACTAGCACAGAGTAGGTCACAGTCAGATGCACAAATAGCCTGTAAAATGATCTGGCACACTCCACTTTATTTCCAGTAACATAAAGGTATAAATTATAGATACAGATATATTGCAATAGATAGATATATAAATTACAGTTAGTTTTATGATGCATATTAGCTCTGGGATACCACCTACCCATGGTATAGGTACAGTGATTATATTTTTACCTTTGATACAAGTTACCATCTTATTTCATTTCTTCTTACAGCTCTAATGGGAAATCAGTTTCCTGGGCCCAGAATGAGAAAAGCAGCAGAGGAGCACACCTTTGGCAGCGGTTGTCAATCCACATCAACAAAAAAGAGAACCCCAATCAAACTGCAGTGATCAAGCCTTTTTCTAAAAGCACAGATAGTAGCCGACATAGTAGCAGCGCTACATTTCCTGAGGCCAGTGCCAAAGCCCTTTATGATGTTTCAGAAGCAGAAGAACAATACCCAGCTCAGTACCGACCACAGACTCCTTCACCTATCAGCACTTTGAGCCACCGAACTGCTTCTGTTAGCCGAACAGAAGATGATGCCCCTACCTTCCAGTCAGAGCCTCCTCAGCGAAGTAGCTCCTCTCAAGGGTCCCTCATGGAGCAGATCAGTAGTGTGGTTACTCGCTTTACAGCCAATATCAGCGAGCTGAACTCTATGATGCTTTCAACAGCTACTCCAGGGACAATGGTGGCCACTCCTCTCTGCTCTTCATACCTGATTCCACGGGAAATCCAGCTCCCTACAACAATGACCACACTTGCAGAGATCCAACCTCTTCCTTCCATTGAAGTCAATGGCGCTTCACAGTCAGCTAGGAAACCTTCAAACGGCAGTGTCAAAGAAGGCACACCAGAGACCCCATCAAACAAGCAAGACCTTGAGGAGTTGGTAGCTTTAACTCCTCCTTCTCCTTTTAGAGACTCTATTGATTCTGGAAGTGCATCTCCCAGCTCTCCAGTTTCTGAATCAGCTCTCTGTATCCCATCCTCCCCGAAGTACGACACACTCCTCATCAGAGATTACACTCAAAGTTCTTCTTCTCTGTGAATGTAGTTCAAGACAATGCTGGATCTCAACAACTACAAGCAAATAGTGAGGGGAAAGCCAAACCTTCAAGATCTCCAGTGTTTACGCAAGTAGAGTGAGAGGCATCGGGTCATCTTGTGAGGACGGAACAGGAAGAAGAAGAATTATTTGAGAAGTGGAAACATCAGAATTATTATGCTGTTTTTAAGACAAAATTACTCTTGGCAGAATATCGTGGCCTTAAAAAAAACATGGGCTTTTCAGAAACACTGAATCTATTTTTGAGGGCTTATAAGGAGTCTGTTTAATCAGTTACATACCAAGTGCTTTGCTTTAGTATTACAATGAACTGTGTGTAAAATATATGGGGCAGGGGGGAAATGAGATTGTAAACAACTGTATGATGTTTTGTTTATTTACTCTGATTCCTTACCCAGAAGTGAACATTGATCTTTTATGAAGAATAGAAGACCAAACGTTGAATGTACGTTTTCTAACAGACTCAATCTGGGACCAACCTGTCAAGCTTTCTTGCTTTTTTTTTTCTATGAAGATCTCAAAAAAAACCCCAGTAATGTATGTTCAGTAACTACCAAACTTTTTGCTAAAGCATATTGTGTCCGTGATACGTTACACGTGGATAACACTAAGCTGAGGCTTTGCACTGAGTGACTGCAATATGGAGGGCTCTACAAGTGACTTCACAGTCTACACATTTGTTTATGAAAATATCTTCTATCAGAATCAGAAATTCGATTTGTTAACATTGGATTCAACTTCACAGCAACAAAAACCAAGGAGGATTTCCTGACTATTTCACCATGTTGCCAACTAATATTCAAGTAGCAAAAAATATTTTCTGGAGCACTGTTTTGTAATTCCCTTATCAGGGCAAGTTGTTGAGGTGAATATTCTCTTTCTAGCAGCACTACCAAGCTATATCATAGCTGCACTCCCCACTGAAATTAAAATTTTTTATGGATGTTCTTATGTTAACATATGNTTCAAAGCAATACCGAATAAAGGTCGAAAGAGAGAAGATCTAATAAGATATGAACAGTCTTTCTTTGTTTCTTATCAACTCACAGAATCAAGGGGATTCCTCATAATTTTTTTCCTATATCAAGTTAGTTCAGTTTAGTGCACTTCATACTGTCACAGCACTTTTTTAATGCAGGCAGGGAAGCATTTTAAAGTTTGAATAGAAGCTAAATAATTTTTGATAGGTATAGGTACATAAAATTTGTAAGTCAGGCCCTAGATGCACACAGTATTGCCTCTCTCCTTCATGAAATAGCTGTCCTCAGGTGCCAAAATTTTATGGGTTTGTTATATTTTATTTAAGGATAGCACGAAGTGGTGAGTGGAATACTTCAATTCGAAGTTGAGTTGATGTAGCCTTACATAGAAGACAGCCTAATGGAAATGAGACTTGAATAAGGATTCTATGTTTCATTTTCAAAATATTTAGTACTTATTTTTTCAAAGATAACAAACATTTTGTGATCATATTTCATACCCCCTTTTTCCCCCATTCCAAAATAATAAATATTTTATTAAAGAAACAACACCAACAAAACAAACAAAAAGATACTTTAGCAAAGAGCATTTCCTATTCCTTTGGGAATTATGTGCTGCATCCCAATTTTTTGCTCAACAACATTTAAAAAAAAAAAAAAGTAACATGACTGAATCCAGGCTAGTACCTCACAGAGATATTCTAGTGACTCTGTACAACCTGCACAAAGCAGCATTATTCATCCATTTAGCAGTCTGTGGGCATGCTTATTTTGCCAGGTCCAGTCGTTTACTAGCTATGCCTATATGTACTTCTTGCCTCCTTGCACGACTGATTAGTGCAGACTCAGTTCTGTGCAGTTGTAGGGTTTTCAGACTAGAGCTTGGTTTTGACCTCCTGAGTCACAGTAGTAGCATGTCTCATCATTCCCTAGCTGCTCATGTCTTTAGGAGAAAAGTATCTTCTTTCACAGATTACGACCCACATTTAAGGGAAGGGCATGTTGTCAGTCTGTGACACAAATGCTCTCATTTAGGGAGTTTAGACTGCTTAAATGTTGTTTGTAGAAGATGTATATGTGATATTATATGTTCCCCATCAGTGCAATATTGTTTTGATATATACAGAGTGTACTGAGATAGTTAATGTGAGTTTCAAAGGGATTCTATTACTATTTGTTCCCTTTAAGCTTTTCACCAATGTCCATACTAGAACATTCTCCACTTTGATCTTTCCCTAGCCTTTTAGGTTCCCATTTCTGTAATCTTAACTTATGTAGATGGACACTTAATGCTTACATATTCATTCTAAAATCTGTGAAGTAGTCAACAGTGGAAATAAAGATTATACAGACAGAAAAAAAAACAACCAAACAAACAACAACCAAAAAAAGCCCCAAACCTACTTTAAAAATTAAAATTAGTAAAAAAGACTGAGAAATAGAAACTGTATAACCATGACTCACCATGACTCAGCATAAGTACTCCTCTTCTCCAAAATTGCAATTCTGCACAATCCTGGCCATAGCTATTGCTCACATCTTCTTGACAAATTTCATATATATTGCCAAGATGATATATGTATGCATGTGAACATGCATGCACACATAGACACACAAAATCCTCAATCTAACATCTAAATACAAGCTTTAAGATGCTGAAATCCTTATGTTACACAAGACAAGTCTTTTTGATTTTCCTCACACTCAATTTAAAAGGATTCAACCATCTTTCTATATCATGAAGCCACAGCAGAAATTTTAATTACACAAGAAAATAAGAATGGAACCAACTGAGAGTGTAACTCCCTGTTCTTGGTCTATCTTTAATTAAAGATAGGTTAGCCTTAGTGGCATTTAAAGAAGGCAGAATACATTTTAATTGTACAGACTGGAATGCAACAATGTCACCTTGTATTATATGGTTGGATTTCAACAAAGGGAGGAAAGGTTTTTTTCGTGAAGAAGATAAAAATTATATAATTACTGTAGTAGTAATTCAAAGGAACCCACTGGGAGACTTGTAAGACTGGAAAGTCCTTTGACAGAAGTAAATGGTTTAACAGAAGAAAAAAAGAAAATTCTGAATGACAGGCATTATTATTTCATTATGCTGCTTGTATGCTAGTCTGTGTTTGGGATGAAGATATAATGGCAGGGTTTTTCAGAAATAAAAGCAAAGCTTACAATCATGAACACTTTCCAATGTAACTAAAGAATGTGCAAGTACCAACTGAATGGCTTGATTTTGCCTTTCAATTTAGTGCTGCTGCCAGAAAGGGAATTAAAGGACATTAAATTAATGTCATTGTTGACCACAGGGATCTTGGAAAATCACTTGTTTATTTTGTGCTTGATGCCAACCCTGAAGAGTGAAGGTGTAACCACCTCTGGAATCTGTGCTTTTGAAATAAAGTGAATAATTCTGGCAGGCCAGTTGGGAAGATGTATTAGCAATATTGAAGAACTATATTTTTTAATTGGCTCTGAAGAATAATTGCATGACTTTGGAGATGTGCTTCCTTGTACTTATATCTGAACATTTTGTGCCTAGACTCATACAGATATCTTAGATCAGAGCTTTTTATATCACAGTCCACAAAACACTTGATGATATTTCATGGGAACCTGACTGATCACAAGGTGCTGGCTTCTTCCACTCATTTCTAGCTACAAAAGCAAAGTAAAGGTTACGTGCTAGTTAAAAATGAATTGTTACAAGTTTTAAAAGGGAAAAAAAAAAGTTAGCTTGCTTGAATGCTTACTCAGTTGTTATGTTTGCAAAAGGAAAACCTTGTGATCAAAACTGAGAGAATGAGATCTCCAAAGAGAGTAAATGGGAAGTCCAATTCATTATTTAGACTCTGGATGACAGTGGAATTCACCTGGAGATGTTTTCTTTAGAGAGACTAAGACCAGACTGGAAACAGCATAACTGTGGATGTAAATCCTGTAGAGGAAGGTGTGCAACTTTGCTATTCTGATTAATACCTTGTTTATGTCGTGAAAAAAAAAAAATGACATCAAAAGACAGCATACAAAAAAAATTCAGGTTCTTAAGGAAATCAGAGCAATATGCTCAGGATCAAAAATGAGACCATGACCTTTTTATTATATTGGAAACCAGTACCATGGCTGCCCCCCAAAAAGGACTTTGGTGCCCAAAGATGAAATCATACCCTTCCTTACCTCTGTGTCTGCAACCATCTTGTCTTCCGCATGGAGCTCTCAGACACCTCCATGGAAAGGAAGAGTCCAAATCTTCTTGGATAGTTGAAGGAATTAAAGTGAAGTTCCCAGTTCTCTGGGATTGCATTAAAAAAAAAAAAGGAATAATTTAGTTTTCATCTAACCATCTTTTACAAAGGCCATCCATCTTTGAAACAAAAATTCTAACCATGGTTGGAAATGTGTCCCTTATTGCTTATTAGTATTTTCAATGCATTGTAATTCCATATTGGCTTGAGTAGATTAATCTCAGACATCTCTTTCCTTGTTGCATTGGGGTTTTTTTGACACCTGACTCTTCTCACAAACTTCACAGTAAGGTTATACATTTAACAAAGGGTTCTGGCCTTCAACCCTAAGACAAAACAGTATACAAAAAATATTACACTGCATAACTTTAAATGCTGAAATCCGCTATTGGCATGGCCCTTAACTTATTGAGGTCAATGGAATCTCTCTAGATTAATATGTGTGTAAAGAAGACGGAAGTTTGATAGTGGCCAACCAACTCCAGATCTTGGTTATTTGCTTCAGCAGAGAACAAGGACAGGAAGTTCTTCACACTTTCTTTTTAATCAAACAGCAGATGTATTTTATTGGGTTAATTCTTGAAGCAGCTTGTTAGGCTTGGTGAGTAATACCTTCCCACCATTCTGCTTTATCATTGATACTCTAGCAGGTATCCCAGTGGGAAGACTGTACTTTGACTAAATATGTTAAGGGATGTGAAAGAACATGTCCAAAAATAAGAAACAGGTCACAGTTTTCTGGCAGTTTCATGAATCTCATAAAAAGAAGTCAATACTCTCCATCAATAAAAAAAATCGTTAATCTGCTATCTATTTCATTGTGCACTGCATGTATTAAAGACTTTGGTAGAATTATCTGAACTTGCTCTTTTTTTTTTTTTCAGTGTTTTTTTATTATTATACCCTCTATTCAAATCTCTGCAATTGCCACTTAGAATTTTATACTGTGAAAAGGAAAAAAAGATACAGTAAAGCATAAAGGTAAGTAAATTAACCTAGGTGATGATTGGTGTATATTACTGGTTTTGTCTCATCTGAATAATGTACAAAAATCCAATAATCATTAAGTCACTCCAATCTGCCAAATGGGAACAAATATACTATGTATATTACATGTACTAATAGGATTATATGGCAGCTGCTGGTGGTATTTGTAATTAGAAATCTATATAGAATATAGATGTTTTAGAGAGATGGTGCCAATTCTAAAGGATTTGTGTGGGCTACAAGTGCTTGTAATTATTATTTTTTTAATTTGCTAATAACTTATGAACAACTGATTTCAAACATTCTGTGAGAGTGTTCTTTTTTATGTTGTTGCTGCTTATACTATTAAAAATAGAGAATGTAAAATTATTTTATGTGAACTGAAAATGATTTTTCATAAAATTAATCATTTTTATCAGATTTCATTTTCCTTTCTACCTGTACAGATGTAATTTATTTTAGCATCAAAAAAACCACATTTGCTTGTTTCTCAATTGTCTACATTATGTTATAGTTGGTGTTTATGTAGTCAGGTACTTTTTGACAGTATTAAAAAATTCTGTGATATCACTAAAACTGATTTTTTTTTCCTCTGAAATACCTACAGCTATGTTTTCAGTTCATTTTTTTTCTGTAAACCAGATATATCTATACACATACTTTTCAATAATAATCTTTCTCTGTTGTTTCAAAGAATTAGACTAGGTTTCATTCACATATACAGAAAACTGTGATTTATTTACATTTATTCTCAGAGAAGTTCTGTTTAAAACCAACATCTGCTTGCTTTGTCTGCTTATAAGTCAAATCTTACATTTAGTCATATCTTTTAGGCTAAAACAAAGCAAACAGCACTCACTGAGTGATCTGCCTCTAGAACCAAATGACAGAGATGTTGAACAGTATCAAGGTTTCTTTCAAGAGGAGACAATATGTGAAATGCTGCACAGCTTGAATGTACAGATGTCTATGGGGCCAAATGAAATTCATCCAAGAGTGCTGAAGNTGGTTAGAATTTTTGTTTCAAAGATGAAATCATACCCTTCCTTACCTCTGTGTCTGCAACCATCTTGTCTTCCGCATGGAGCTCTCAGACACCTCCATGGAAAGGAAGAGTCCAAATCTTCTTGGATAGTTGAAGGAATTAAAGTGAAGTTCCCAGTTCTCTGGGATTGCATTAAAAAAAAAAAAGGAATAATTTAGTTTTCATCTAACCATCTTTTACAAAGGCCATCCATCTTTGAAACAAAAATTCTAACCATGGTTGGAAATGTGTCCCTTATTGCTTATTAGTATTTTCAATGCATTGTAATTCCATATTGGCTTGAGTAGATTAATCTCAGACATCTCTTTCCTTGTTGCATTGGGGTTTTTTTGACACCTGACTCTTCTCACAAACTTCACAGTAAGGTTATACATTTAACAAAGGGTTCTGGCCTTCAACCCTAAGACAAAACAGTATACAAAAAATATTACACTGCATAACTTTAAATGCTGAAATCCGCTATTGGCATGGCCCTTAACTTATTGAGGTCAATGGAATCTCTCTAGATTAATATGTGTGTAAAGAAGACGGAAGTTTGATAGTGGCCAACCAACTCCAGATCTTGGTTATTTGCTTCAGCAGAGAACAAGGACAGGAAGTTCTTCACACTTTCTTTTTAATCAAACAGCAGATGTATTTTATTGGGTTAATTCTTGAAGCAGCTTGTTAGGCTTGGTGAGTAATACCTTCCCACCATTCTGCTTTATCATTGATACTCTAGCAGGTATCCCAGTGGGAAGACTGTACTTTGACTAAATATGTTAAGGGATGTGAAAGAACATGTCCAAAAATAAGAAACAGGTCACAGTTTTCTGGCAGTTTCATGAATCTCATAAAAAGAAGTCAATACTCTCCATCAATAAAAAAAATCGTTAATCTGCTATCTATTTCATTGTGCACTGCATGTATTAAAGACTTTGGTAGAATTATCTGAACTTGCTCTTTTTTTTTTTTTCAGTGTTTTTTTATTATTATACCCTCTATTCAAATCTCTGCAATTGCCACTTAGAATTTTATACTGTGAAAAGGAAAAAAAGATACAGTAAAGCATAAAGGTAAGTAAATTAACCTAGGTGATGATTGGTGTATATTACTGGTTTTGTCTCATCTGAATAATGTACAAAAATCCAATAATCATTAAGTCACTCCAATCTGCCAAATGGGAACAAATATACTATGTATATTACATGTACTAATAGGATTATATGGCAGCTGCTGGTGGTATTTGTAATTAGAAATCTATATAGAATATAGATGTTTTAGAGAGATGGTGCCAATTCTAAAGGATTTGTGTGGGCTACAAGTGCTTGTAATTATTATTTTTTTAATTTGCTAATAACTTATGAACAACTGATTTCAAACATTCTGTGAGAGTGTTCTTTTTTATGTTGTTGCTGCTTATACTATTAAAAATAGAGAATGTAAAATTATTTTATGTGAACTGAAAATGATTTTTCATAAAATTAATCATTTTTATCAGATTTCATTTTCCTTTCTACCTGTACAGATGTAATTTATTTTAGCATCAAAAAAACCACATTTGCTTGTTTCTCAATTGTCTACATTATGTTATAGTTGGTGTTTATGTAGTCAGGTACTTTTTGACAGTATTAAAAAATTCTGTGATATCACTAAAACTGATTTTTTTTTCCTCTGAAATACCTACAGCTATGTTTTCAGTTCATTTTTTTTCTGTAAACCAGATATATCTATACACATACTTTTCAATAATAATCTTTCTCTGTTGTTTCAAAGAATTAGACTAGGTTTCATTCACATATACAGAAAACTGTGATTTATTTACATTTATTCTCAGAGAAGTTCTGTTTAAAACCAACATCTGCTTGCTTTGTCTGCTTATAAGTCAAATCTTACATTTAGTCATATCTTTTAGGCTAAAACAAAGCAAACAGCACTCACTGAGTGATCTGCCTCTAGAACCAAATGACAGAGATGTTGAACAGTATCAAGGTTTCTTTCAAGAGGAGACAATATGTGAAATGCTGCACAGCTTGAATGTACAGATGTCTATGGGGCCAAATGAAATTCATCCAAGAGTGCTGAAGGAGCTGGCGGAGGTGCTCGCCAAGCCACTTTCTATTGTTTAAAAACGGTCCTGGCTGACTGAGGAGGCACCAGTTGACTGGAGATTGGCAAACGTATACAAGAAGGGTAAGAGGGAGGACCCAGGGAACTACAGACCTGTCAGTCTGACCTCAGTGCCAGGTAAACTGATGGAGCAGATCATCATGAGTGTTATTATGGGACATATACAGGACAGCCAGATAATGAAGTCCAGTCAACATGGATTTATAAAGGGCAGGTCTTGTCTGACAAACCTGATCTCTTTCTATGATAAAATGACCCATTTAGTAGATGAGGAAAGAGCTGTGGATGTTGTCTATCTTGATTTTAGCAAAGCCTGTTTCCAATAACATTCTCCTGCAGAAACTGTCTGCCTATGGCTTGGATAATGTTCTGGATCCAGAACTGGCTGGATGGCCGGGCCCAGCGAG
>VYZU01042424.1:5576-34866 GCA_013401355.1 Ceyx cyanopectus
TCTGCAGATACCTAATCATTTCACTTTTCAGTCAGAAGAGCCACTCCACAATTAAACTGCTCAGCTAGTCTCCCATACAGAAATCTCATCTAAGCCTTTCTATATTGTATTTTCAGGCAATATGAAAATGCCAACAGAGTTTATACACACAAGAGAAAATGCCTTTACACACTCTGAAGATGTAAGTTTAAGTTATAGTTAGTTATCCCAAACAGGGATACAGTGATTGACTTCCCTGTTCACCGTATTTGGACCATCCAACTCCAAAGAAGATGGGAGTAGAAAGAATAGAGAAAAGCATCACCACTTTGATTAAACAGCAGTTTATGAAGTGGCATACTGCACTAACCTACAGGAGAGCAAGTCTGTTTGCCATAGCATGAGAACAAAAGAACTGGTGGTGGAGGAAGACAGGGAGTGAGAAGGAAGAGGAAGCACTAATGTTCTTGGTGTCACCACTAACATTTTTTTACTGTCTTTCTATTGTTTGATGCAGTTGCCTTTTTCTCTGCAAGCTCAGCTCTCCTCTCCTGCAGCTGTCAGTCCCAGCAGAGGAAGGAGAATGCAATTAGAGCATTATAAACCTGCCTGGTGACTCTCTTGTTTTAAGTGTTCATTAGATGAAGATAGATCTGCCCTTTTAATTCCGAGACGTAGCATACTGAGTACAAGTTAATAACTAGTTAGGACTTCAATCCCTGACAGAATTACACATGCAGGATACTCTCTCTGAAAGGAGATAAAGCCATGGAGGGAAATAACAGCCATCTAGCTAATCATGACCAAAAATTATTACCATCTAAGACTGAGTGTCTGATGAAGTCTGTTTCAGGATCATTTGGCACAGTTGTTTATAATGTCCACAAACGTATTAGAGCTAAAAGAAAACTGATCACCAGACACAGCACTGCAGGCAAAAGACTTAGCTCCTGTTTCTTTGCTGTACATTTCAAAACTGTAAATTAAAACTGGTTGAGAACAACAAAACATTCACAATTCACACACACATCAACTTCAATAGCATAGGGTGAAGCCAGTCTGTCAGTACCAGGATGCAGAGGAGAATGGACATAACCTTTTGGTACTTTTTGCACACCCTGCTGGGAGCTGCTAGCAGATCTGCAGTCTGGAATTGTTCTCAGTAATCTATTTTCCAAAGGCAGGTCAAACTCCACCTTGGAAGTGTACTGTTCTTATGTTAAAGCTATTTCTACTGGCATAGCAGGTGTAAATAACAACTGGATTTAACATTGCATTTAGGTCCATAGTGAAGATATAAGTTTTTAATGTATAGATGTGATGCTTTCTCCTAGTAATTGTTACTATTATCTACCATGATTAATCAAAAACATATGTCCAATTAAGCTAAGCTCCTCTACCTCAATCAAATAGTCTTTAAGGGCACAGTAGTACAAGATTGGCCTACTAGATGGATCTCAGGATGGAGAGAAATAATATAGGACAGAGGAAGGGTAAATATTATTTTATTTTTAGATTATTCCACTTCATTTTCATGTTTTGCTCCATCACTGCACTACTTCCAGTAAGTGGGGGGAGCATGCGGTGTGTGTAGGGAACAGAAAGAAGAAAGCAAAGAACAAGTCAAGAGGAAAAGAATGAGCTCATGCTGAAGAAGGATTTCATCAGGTAGAGACACTTCTAACACTTGTGTAAAAGCTGCCTTCGTTACAGCTAACGTGTCAGCACTGCAGCAAGGAAATAAATAAATGTAAAGAAAAGCCAAGTTTCACATTTGAAATATCAACACAGTACACTTCAGTCCTCTCTGCCATTAACTCCACCTCAGTGTTTGCCTCTGGCTGATAGGTACAGAAAACAGACCAGGACTCAAAAACATTTTTCTACATGTTCTTCAGTAGCTTCTAGACTCATTTTCTTTAGAAAGAAGAAACAAGTTCACTAATTGCAAACTACCTACTAGGCAGCAAACCAACTTGAAAGTATTTTATATTTCTACTAAAACATTTCATTATGTGATTATAATAAATGGTTCAAATCCAAAGTCATACTGACTGTGGGATTTCAGCGAATGCATTTCAAGATATTTTGAAGCTACTTAATCCAAACTGATTCAGTTTAGTCTTTTAGATATCCAGTATTTGCTCCATAGCATAAGCAGGCTAAATCATAACATTGTTTACAAGACAATGTATTACACCTTAAAAATAAAATTTTTAAAATAGAAAAAAATTACTAGTATCTCTGTCTCTAAGAAAATTAAGAGAAGCACTATAATTTAATTGTTGTTGCTTCTGCAGATACCTAATCATTTCACTTTTCAGTCAGAAGAGCCACTCCACAATTAAACTGCTCAGCTAGTCTCCCATACAGAAATCTCATCTAAGCCTTTCTATATTGTATTTTCAGGCAATATGAAAATGCCAACAGAGTTTATACACACAAGAGAAAATGCCTTTACACACTCTGAAGATGTAAGTTTAAGTTATAGTTAGTTATCCCAAACAGGGATACAGTGATTGACTTCCCTGTTCACCGTATTTGGACCATCCAACTCCAAAGAAGATGGGAGTAGAAAGAATAGAGAAAAGCATCACCACTTTGATTAAACAGCAGTTTATGAAGTGGCATACTGCACTAACCTACAGGAGAGCAAGTCTGTTTGCCATAGCATGAGAACAAAAGAACTGGTGGTGGAGGAAGACAGGGAGTGAGAAGGAAGAGGAAGCACTAATGTTCTTGGTGTCACCACTAACATTTTTTTACTGTCTTTCTATTGTTTGATGCAGTTGCCTTTTTCTCTGCAAGCTCAGCTCTCCTCTCCTGCAGCTGTCAGTCCCAGCAGAGGAAGGAGAATGCAATTAGAGCATTATAAACCTGCCTGGTGACTCTCTTGTTTTAAGTGTTCATTAGATGAAGATAGATCTGCCCTTTTAATTCCGAGACGTAGCATACTGAGTACAAGTTAATAACTAGTTAGGACTTCAATCCCTGACAGAATTACACATGCAGGATACTCTCTCTGAAAGGAGATAAAGCCATGGAGGGAAATAACAGCCATCTAGCTAATCATGACCAAAAATTATTACCATCTAAGACTGAGTGTCTGATGAAGTCTGTTTCAGGATCATTTGGCACAGTTGTTTATAATGTCCACAAACGTATTAGAGCTAAAAGAAAACTGATCACCAGACACAGCACTGCAGGCAAAAGACTTAGCTCCTGTTTCTTTGCTGTACATTTCAAAACTGTAAATTAAAACTGGTTGAGAACAACAAAACATTCACAATTCACACACACATCAACTTCAATAGCATAGGGTGAAGCCAGTCTGTCAGTACCAGGATGCAGAGGAGAATGGACATAACCTTTTGGTACTTTTTGCACACCCTGCTGGGAGCTGCTAGCAGATCTGCAGTCTGGAATTGTTCTCAGTAATCTATTTTCCAAAGGCAGGTCAAACTCCACCTTGGAAGTGTGCAACAGAGCCACCCCTGCAGCACCCTCACAAGCACGGGTCTCCTGCTTAGCAAAGACTTCTCTGGGGTGTCCATGTCCAAGTCATCCATTGCCATACGTTTCCCTTTCCTCCAAACGCAGACTCTCAAACTCTGTTTATTTTGTATTTGCAAAGCCTTTTGTAGGAAGTTGATTTTCCTAAAATCATGGCAAGCTGCACGCCCTAAATCTGCACATGAAAATATTTCAGTTATCTCCAGAGCCCCACTTTTCTAGTGTAGATGAGTGTGACCCAAAGTTGCTATGAATAGACATTTATTCACAAATTCAGTCTTGTTCATAACAGGGTGACATTTGGAATCACTCTGGAATACATCCTGCCTTGTTTTTGTAATGAACTACGGTACTTAAGATCAGCCACCATTTGAATTCATGTGCTTGCAATTGACAGAAATAAAGCAATGAGACCAGGAACCATCCAAAGGTACAATTACCTTGTTTGTAGTGATCTTTTATCTACATTCCTAGAAAATAAAGCCTTGATGTTACCAGTGCTATTCACTGGATTCAAAAACTGCACAAGAGTCCATCTGTACACAGCTCAGGCAGAAACAATACTGAGTATGTTAAGCTTGATCCCATAATCAAGTTTAATTAAAATCACTAGGACTTAGCATAGGTGTAAAGATCCATCATGCTGATCCACTTGGGGGATCATAGCCTTAATGTAAAGACATAAAGCATTTTGTTATTACTTTGAATAATCCAAGTTGATCTCCTTTAAAGAAATGAGGTCTGAACTTACAGCTGGTTCTGCACAGGTAGGGAGGGCACTTCCACTCCACAGGGTTCCACTGACATAAAGCAGATTTTTCCCTTGAAAGAGATGGAGGGAAAAGAAAAACAGAAGGCAATAACAGGAACAAATCTCCTTCCCTGGAGCACTCTTTTCTCACTGGCTGCAAGTCTTCCCAAGGTCCAGAATTAATAAAGCTGATATTAAGATAGGATTTGTTGCACTCCACTCCTCAGAGTATTTACCTACTTGTCTGGGTGGTAATATGCCTACATCTAGCCCTGGGTAATAGTATGTAAACACAGGAGACAAATTTTAACTAGAAAGTGTGCAGCAATTGCTAGCAGACTTATGATTACATCAGAGTAATGCAGTCAAAAGTTGTAAGACTAGCCATGTAATTAAAAGAGTAGTGAAGGAATAGTTTAAGAATATGCAAAATTTTCAAGCAGCACGAGCTAAATAAATTTAAATGGTCATTGTAGTTTTCTGTTTATGACATCATCTTGTGCTCTTCACTGTCAGTGATACAGAAGTAAAAGCATCAGAGAGCTCTCATGCTCTCTTTTAGTAACCTCTTACAGAAAACTCCCTTTAAAAAATCTGAGCAAAAGGAGAATTAACTTCTAAGAAACAATGTCAAAGAAGAGAGTTTTCAAGAAAGGAAACAATCAAGCTAAACACATTAAAATTATCCATGAATTTTTTTTCTCCTGTTCAGCATTTTCTTTAACACCAGTACATTGCTGTACTATGAAAGATGATTATATTAATTTTTATCTCAAAGATTAACCTGATTTAGACACATTTCTTTCTAAATCTATTGCAATACTACTGGAAGCTCTTTAAACCAAGAATTTCTCCAGGTCCCACAATCATTTGAGAAGCAAAACAGGAAGATGAAAAATACTTTAATGAAGAAAAGTACAATTTTTTCAACATCTCCAGGCTGAAGTGAACAAAGAAGGCACAGACATTCTCCCATTCTAGTTTTCCTGTGCCTCATAGCCCCAAGTTTCCATACAGATTTCAGAGGCTCCAACCTAGAAGGACAACCATAGGAATACAAGAGTAACACTGTCCTCCCTGGCTTCTAGACATAGCAAAGGGTTACATTATTAAAAATATCCAGTGGTGTTTTTTTAAACTAATTCTGAGACTACATTTCTTTTACATACTTGCCTTTATTCCTAATCAAAAGAACTTAAAAGAACTGTGAATTGCAGTATTCCCACGTTATGATTTCCTTTAAGAGGTATTAGTATTACTTGCAAAATTAAATAATCTTTACCCTATCCCATCAAAAAAGTCACTAATTCCTAGAGCTTCTTCTGTGCCTAAAAAGGTGGTGGGCTAGTCTAGTATTGCTCTGTCCCCACTCACCTAACACAGAGCATGGTAAGCTCTTCTGTAGAGGATACATAGGACTAGCTAGATCCAATCTAAAAAATGCCCTAAAAGTAGCCTCATTTTTGCTTACAGTATCCTGGATATTTTTCTAAAGAGCTCAAGGGTTCATGAGGTGTACTTTGCACCACATGGAACACTGCAAGTCTCAGCTACTGACCTTCCCAAGTCTTTGGGACAAAGACTCTAATAACATAACCTGAAGAACATAAATAAGTGAAGTCATTAGCCAATGGCACTGACATCCCTTTCATTCCATTTGCCTTTCTAGCACAATAATTCAGTGTAGGGAATGAGCTAACACAATAATGGCTGAAGAAAGAGCAGTTGGATATTTTAAGGCACGGGCTGAACTCAGGGTTCCATATAATGCTAAATTCTTGGACTCACATACTTAGTGGCCTTCTATTTTGGGACTCACTCGGAATGTTCTCTCTTGCTCAGTAATTCACTGTCACAGTACTTAAACATAGAGCTGCAGTTGCCCAGCACTGCCTTCTGTTTTCCAGACTCTGGAGGAAGAATGATTAAGTAGCAGATATTTAGCTAAGATAATGTCTTTTCAAACCAGTTCCTCTTTTGATTCCTGTAGCACTACACTTCTATCAAAGAAGCTAGGACTCTGTCCTTCCAGGTTGTGTAAATAACACTGGGAATATGAGAAAGATAATAGGCCCTGTTTTGAGAGGGATAACAATACATTTTAGTCAATAGGCAGGCTAGATTAAGCATAAACTAAAGTGATCTGCCTGTTTTAGATAGAATCCAAATCTTCACAAGCTGTTGACACCCACTCATATCTACACAATTTCCTTGGGGCACAATGTGTGTTTCCCTCTGACTGAATCTTGTAAAATACTCATCCTAGCAGACTGACTGTTCTCCCTTTGCAGTGGCAGGATAGTAGATGAGCTGCTGCAGTGGACCACAAAAATTCCTGACAAGCATACAAAGTCACCAAGCAACAGTAATTCAGTAATTTCTTGATTACTTCTATAAATCCTTAAATCTCTGTTCTCAAAACCAATTCAAATGACTTTTAAATACACTTTGGCATTATTCTGTCATGCTCATAACGAGAAATTGTTGTATAAATGTCTTTGTCCCCACCTTCTTCTGCACCATGCTCAACAGGAAAAGCCAATTCATGCCTTTTGATATGTGACTGCTAAACTAAGACTACTCCAAACAACCAATAGCAAAGCTGTTCTAGCACAAATTTTACTGGGTAACGTGAAACTCAAGCTATAGGAAAAAATGAGCCAAGAAGCTTGGTGACGAATAACTAGGATTTCCACACCAAGACTTTTTCATAACTGAGTTATATGAATGATTTCTGTAATTCTTATTTATAACTGTCTAAGGTTTGTGTTATGTACCTTGTGGCTCTTGATTAGGAAAAGATGTTTACCTGATGCCCAGTGTCAAGAGTGTGATGTACACAGCCTCCCAAGTTAACATACCTCAGGTAGCTCAAAATCACAGAGTTGGTAAAAAAAAATCACTCAAGAACCCAAACTGCATTTGAGGAATTTACATTCCAGTTCTGCATAAAATTTAACACATCTTACAATTTAGCCTCAGATGTTGTCTATTCCTTTATTATATCCAAGATATGCTTCCCTCACTGGTTGCTAGAGTGCACCACTGCATCAATGAACAGTGATTAAAATCCTGCATTAAAGCAATTCACATTTACAGACCCGCAATAATCTTTGTAAAACAGTGACATTAGAGAACCAGCAGGTGAAGTTTTCCTCTTCTTCCCCTTTTCCTCCCAACCTGTAATTGGCCACAGAAACCAGAAATGAAGCCATTGGCTTCAGGTGGACTAAGTCTATATGTAGATTTGTCTATGTGCAAGGTTAAGAGCTTCATCAACATGGTTCCTTAGATTTAAGTCAGGGAAAAACTCCTGTAAAGATGCGCATTACTACGGTAGAACTACTTAAATATTTATGTGAAATTAACTGTCTGCCCATGTTCATAAACTATTTTGGTACTGCACAATAGTACTTGAGATCATCTGTTTTGTTTACTGCTCAACAGTGGATATTTAAGAACACTTAAAATTTTCAAATTTGCTAGGAATTGTAGCTGTTTATTTCTCCCATTCCCTTTTTTGCTCAAAAATAAAAAGACAACCTTCCAAAATATAACTTTGATTTCTAGAGCAAACAGATGACTAGTGGCCTGTAGCCATACAGAGATACACCAACACTGATGTTTGCATGAAGATGCATGTATCCAAAATGCCTCGGCTTACAGGAGTCTGACATGAACGGCGTGATCACTTCCACACAGTGTTTGCATGAGTTCAATTGGCTGAATGGAATGGAGTGGAATGAGAATGTACATGTGTACAAAGAAACCGACAAAATGTATGTGCTTATGGACAAGGTGAGAAAGAAATCGACACAGGCAGGAAACCGAGAATAAACAGTAATGTCACATGCTGCCAGGCGGGAGAAGAAACCATTTCCTCCCTGCACACTGACTTTGAAGGTCTCAAAAGCTTGTTACTGTGCACTGAGCAGTGCCAGCCCCTACCCACCCACCCCCCAGACTCACCATGCGCCCCGAGTGCTCCTCGGCCCTTTAAACTAACAAGAATGGCATTAACGGCCCCCACTCACCACAACCTCCTGGGCCACCGCTCCAGGTTCCCCGGGCGGCAGGTGGCCGCCCGCTCTCCGGGCCTCTCCCTCCCGAGCTAGCTGCTTTCGCTAAACACCGGCCAGCAGGCTTAGCCTGCCTCCTAGGCCTGGCGGAACCGAGCCCCAGCAACCTCCACCTCCCGGGACTGCCACACGGCCCCTGCCCTCGGCCACCGCAGCAGGAACCGGGCTTGCGAAGCGGGGTCCGGGCGCGACGGCTCGCTGAGGGGGGCGCGAGGGCTGAGGGAGGCGCAGGAATGAGGGGGGGGCGCGAGGGCTGAGGGGAGGGCGCGAGGGTTGAGGCGTGAGGGGAGGGCGCGAGGGCTGAGGCGTGAGGGGGGCGCGAGGGCTGGAGGGGGGACGACGACGAGGCGGCCTCGCGCCCTTCCCGCTCTGCCCGCCGGGGGTAGCGGGGCGGGGACGCGCCGCCGGGCGCCGCCAGGGAGCCCCGCTCTTCCTTCCCCACACAGGCGCCGTCACGTGCTCCGGCAGCCGCAAAGCGGCGGCGCTTTTGCGACAGGGTGACAGCCAAATGGTGCGACATCCGCGGCGGCCACAGGAGCAGCAGCCGCGGCGGCCGAGCGCTGCCAGGGCCGAGCGCCGCGCCTGGGCGGGGGAGCGCACCGCGGTTCGGCGGGGACAGCACCGCACCGTGCCCCAGCGCTCGGCGCGACCCCCATGAGAAGAGGGGGGGCGGCGGCGTCCCCCCCTCGCGTCCCCCTGCCTGCCTGAGCACGGAGCGCTCCCCCCGCCCCCGATGCGCCCTTAGTCCCGGCCCCGGACCCGCCTCCCTCGCTCCCCTCCCCGCCGGCGGCGGCGGCAGCGGCAGCGTCCAGGTGCGGACTTCAAACCCCAGCGCAATGGCGTCCAACGCGGCCGAGAGGGAGATCTTCTTCACCGAGCTCCAGGTAAGCGGCAGCGGCGTCCCTCCGGGCGCCGCCCAAGCCCCGCTTCGCTCCCCTCCCTCGCAGGGAGGATGGAGCCGCCGCGCCCCGCCGCCCCCTGCCCGCCGCTCAGCGCGGGGCGCCCATCCCACCCTGCGGGCGGGCCGGGGAGGCAGCGGAAGCCCGTGCCCACCCCAGGCCTCTTCCCGCCGCTCTCCCCCGGGAGCGGAGGCGCCGCCACCCGGTCACGGCCCCACCCCGCTGCCGGCCGCGACCCGCTTTTGTCTGCTCTCGGCTCCCTCCTTCCCCCCGCCGAGCGGCCGCGTCCTCCGGCAGGGCCTGCCCCGGGCTGCGCCCCCCGCCCCGGCCGCGGCCCCGCTGGCTGGGGAGCTCCCGCCGCCAGCGCGAAGTCTGCCCGCTCCCGCCGGCGCGGCCGAGCCGCTGCGGTAGCTGGGACCTCTCGCCCCCGCCCCGCCCAGGGCACGGCGCTCGCCCGGGCCCCGGCCGGAGGGGCTGTTGGTGGCCACCCGGGGGTCAAGCCAAGAGCTTTTCGCCCGTACGCTGCCCCCCGCAGGAGTCGGAGCAGCTTTCTTTAGCTAGGCCTTGAACTCGGAGCCCGTGGAGAGGAGAGAATGGGCCGGCCAGCATGATTTGTAACACAGAAAGGGTTCTTGTCGTTAAAAAGAAAAGACAAGAAAAAAACCCAAACAAACAAACAAAAAAACCCAAACCAAACAAACAAAAAAACCCCACCAAACAATCCTTCAACGCTGAAATAGGTTCTGAAATGTCCGGGGCTGGCTGTTTCCATCCCTACAGTTTGATCAGTTTCAGTTGCCCGTGCAACTCTTACTTCTTGTCAGTTGCAGGGTAGATGCAATTCAGGAGCTTCGCTTTGTGCTGGTATCTTTAAATGTCAGTTTAACCTGCTACCTCTGCCACTTGCTTGTCCAGAGGAAAGCTTGCTGCTGTTTTGTTGGTTTGTGTTTGTCTTTTAGAACTATACACTGCTAAATCTGTGCAAGTTGTTATGGTTAACCAGGCAAAGAATGCATCTGAATTTATTAGTTGGACAATTAGCCAAAGTAAGAAGTCCATAAATGGAAAGCATTGAATTTAATGCTCAAATAGAAGCAAGAAAGGCATGCTTTAAAAAGGAGACATTTTATTTCCTAAACACTGTTACATTCTCCTGTAACTTAAACGTTAGTGATGTGCTCACTTGAGTAACAAAGGAAAAGAAGGCACAACAGAGATGCAGCAGTCTACTTCATACTGTAGCACATGAGATGGCTGAAGGCTAAGAATCCATCTAAAATGCTGAACTTTAATCAGTGGCTCATAAGTGTCTCGGAAGAATCGCTATGTTAATCCAGACTTGATACGATGATATATAAGCTGGCAAACCTGTTTGAAGTGGTGAGCTGTGTGAATAAGTAACTCTGGTAATGTTACAGGTAAGCTAAATGGAAGCAGTATTTCTGTAGAAGTGGTGAGAGTGGGGTTTTAGGATTAATTTAAGTAGAAATAAGTTGGGGGGGTTGTTTGGAAGGACTTTCTTGTTGCTGGGGTGGGGTTTGTTGTGTTGATGTTTCTTCTTGAAAGATGAGACTGACAGTGATACTAATTAAAAAACAAACAAGCAAAACCAGGATATATTAGATCCTTTGGTTCCACTGTCTCTTCCATTATGTGTGGTAACTTCTATATCAATAAACACAGTTCTCTGGGCAAGACAGAAAGGTTACAAAGTTAACATGGAAATCCCAGTAGGGTTTATGCTTTGTAAACTGCTAACTTTTAGGTATTTTTAAGAGGAACTTGCATACCAGGAAGAAGCACTGTGAAGGTGGTGTTTTGTTTGCAGTGGGGTTATATTAGCAGTGGAATATGAAGGCATAGGTATTTTTTTTTTTCTTGGGAATTTTTCAAAGCAAATTACTCTGCATACACATGGATATAAACGCTATTTTACTGACATTTTCCCAAAGTAAAGGGAACTAGAGAGAATTGTGAGATACGCCATTGCACTCGTGTTTCTTCATGTGGTAACTTCCTCAATCTAAGGAACTGTAACCGAAAAAGTGCTTATATGTGAAATGGGCTTTTGCATATTGCAGTGGTGCAGGAGATGAGGAAGTTGTCAAATGCTTGGCTACAAGCAAAGGTTGAAAACCTCGAGTAGTTGGGTCAGTCGAGATCACGAAGAACAAGGAGCAGTTCAGATGTACTGCTAGTACTTATGAAAACACTGTCAGTAAACCCAGTGTGACTCCCAAGCCTGATCCTCACCCAGCATCTGAAGTGATCAGTACAAGCCATTGGTGTGGTGCCTTCTGACAGCCCTGGGCAGCTAGCTGTTGGGGCTGGGTGAAGGTAATGGAAGTGGGTCAGCAGTCAGGACTCAGTTGAACTCTCCTGATGCAGGGGTTGGCAGATTTCACAGCTGCTGACTGACAGGATGTGAAGTGGGTTCTGAGAAAATCTATTAAGCAAATGGGCAAAATAACAAACTGCTATAAAAGAAGTGGTAAAACCTAAATGTGCTAGATGTACTTGTTTCAGAGTGTACTGGGTTTAATTAAAAATGCCTGAAGTAGGCCTTAGATTGCACTTCTCACAGTGGCAGTTTAAAGAAGTGACCCTCGGTCTGATAGAGCAGCTTTGTTAAACCCTCTGCCAGCAAATATCCCCTAGACATTTACATCCTGCTTTTTCTACACAGTATCTTCTCCAGTTTTCTGTATCACTTAAAACATTTCACAGACAGTTAATAGGATGTGGAAAGTCTGTCTTGCTTCTGAGCAAGTTTTCATTTTAAGTTGGTTCAAAGTGAAAAATGCAACACTTGCTCCTCAGAAGCTGGTAAATGTGTAGTGTGAAATAAATTTGGCAGTAAGCAAGTGCAGGTTTTCATTTGTTCTATGTGGTACCTTCACCAGCAAAATTATCTAATTACTAAAGACTGAAAGATTACTTAAAGCCAGTTTACCTTTTTACTTCCTTTTATCTCCAGTACAGGTTCTTTTATGGGACGGGGAGGGAGCTGGGGTGAGAACCAGTATTTCTGATGTTCCTTCCCTTCCAAAATTCTGCTGTCCTTCTCTGGGTTTGCATCCTTTTAGAACTTGGTCCAGCAGCTAAACCAGGCTCCCCAGTGCTGGCTTTCAGATCAATTGCACAACCTTTAACCCTTTGCTTTCCTGGTGGAAGTGGCAAATCTGTTTCCTCATAAAAATAAGCTTATGATGCTCTAGGTTGTTAAAGAAGGCATCCACAAAATACTGTCTTGTAAGTTCTGTATGAAGAAAGGTGTTTTTGTGATGAGTATGTGCTTTCCTGGCAGTGATCATAGAGTAAGATAATATGGCTGGGGTAACAGAAAATATTACTGATTATTTAAAGGAAACTATTGTGTACACAAAGTGTTAGGCACTTTTGTACTTCTAGGTGTTCTCTTCCACTTTCTTATACAGTAATGCAAATGTTTTAACTTCAGACTCTTCTTGATAATGTTACAGGATTTATTTTAAGCAGATTTTTGGTTGATTACAAATTGTGCTTCCAAAACAATACTTGTTTAACACCAGAGAGAAAAACAAACCAACAACAACAACAAAAGCCCCAAACAAACAAAGAAAACCCCAAACAAACACAAACCAGTATTTTACTTGGTTTTATTTGCTTAAATTTAATTCTTTAGTCCAGATAGAGAACTTGGGCTGTGCCTTAAAGTAGTAAGTATGTAACAGACCCTCATTTGCTTCAAATAGAAGTGCTAAAGGCTCTACTTGGAATGAGGTCCTCCAACTACAAACTACAAAGCATTGGCCAAAATGTCTTTATTTCTGTATTGTTCAGAATAAAGTGGTTTTTGTGTCTTGTTGTTTGTTTTTTTTTAATGGATATTTTGCTTTAATGGAAGCCTAAAATGCTATACTTGGGGATCTTGAAGCATAAATTTCATGGCAGAATTCTATTTAAAGGACATTGGTGACTTTTTTGTGGGTTGGTTTTTTTTGTTTGTTTGTTGTTGTTGCTTTATTTTGGTTTTTTAGTTTGGTTTTTTTTCTTAAATAGTGATGAACTCTCTCAGAACTGAAATATATGTAAGTTATGCTTACACAGTGGCACATCTGGTATAGTTTTTTAGTTTTTGTTTTTCTGGGACAAGAATATTCATAACATGAGTATGTTTGGAAAATGCTCTTATAAATTAGACAGTAGATTACACCACTCTATTCGGTATATAAATATATATATAATTAACACTCGTAGTTCACTGTGTTGGGTTAGTATTAGTTAGTGTTACTAGCTGGGACTCTGAAGACCTACATTTCATTCCTGGCTTCTCTGCTCTCAGCTAGGTGACATTAAGAAGATGACTTTGCTCACTCATGTCTCAGTTTCCTCATCTTTAGAATAGAGGCAGTGATACTGGCTTTTTTAGAGATAAAAGGTACTGAGTATTTATTATTAGATGTGATCAAGTGCCTAAGGACACCTTAAAAATGTCTTAAAAGGTACAAGTAACCTAATTAATCTGTTTTGAAGAGACACTGTAATTAGGCTAAATGCTCAGCAGTAAGGCTGCCTTAATAGTGTTCAGGTAGGACAGATTAGCCTTGAATAATTTTGAGTTATTCTTCCTTTTTCAGAACAAGAAAATGTCACATTCAATTTAAAATACCCTGACCTATTCTACTGCAGTGTAGACATGAAAACGTGTGTACAGCTGCTTGGGGCTTTTCAGGTCCCTACAAACACTTCTAGAACTGGTGGATTTAGGGAACCACTTCAGGATTTTCCATGTGTGGCTATATATTACTCTTTAAATTCTACTCAGTTCAAAACTTGTGTTAGTAAAATATACATCCTGTTCTCAGTGGAACATAAACAGTCCTTAAAATACCTTTAGGTATGGGTGGGGGATTGGGTTTTGTTTTGCTTTGCTTTGTTTTCTCCTGTTCTGAGTTCTGTCAGTCTGCATCTTAACACTGAAACTTTTGTGTGATGTAGACTTGTGCACATTTGAGTGAATTTCCTTTCTCAGAGCAGATGTCTTTCCAGGAGTGGAGATAATGATGGGCGATGGCTACTGGGGGAGTGTGTTCAGTTCCAGTAGTGTACCAGCTCCAGCACAGAGTGCTCATTCATCACAGTCACCCAAGATCTGTAGCAGGAAGGATAAACAAAGGGGGGCTTAAGGCCTTACTGAGGGGATTCAGAGTCTCTCGGTCAGTGTCTGGGTGCTTTGCTGGGTTAGAGCCTGGAGGTTACATGGCCTGTGCTTGGGTTCAGAGTGGCAAAGCCCTGTGCTGTGTGACATTCAGCACCAAGGGCTCCCTCTGCTTTTGCCTTTTCCTTTTTCTAGAAATCCCTTGTACAACCAAGTGGTTGATGGCAGGCTTTCTATTAGTTTTTGTTTTCTCTGTGTGGATCCAGTAAGAGAATGGGTTCAGGAGCAGGGTGAGCATCTCATGATTATTGCTCTCTAGCGTGGGCAAGGCATCTGTGTGCTACTTTGAAGCTTAAATTATTAACGCTTGCTTTGCAATTCCTGGCACAAGGTAAATAGAGTCTTTGCTTGTGTTTGGAGTGGGGGAGTGTTTTGTTTTTAAAGAAATGAGATTTATTTTGTAGCATCTGTTCCATAACTTCTGTTACTTTTAGATACATTTCAGAAGCACTATGTTGAAACAGAAACTAGTAGGGCCTTTAGTAAACAAAATGCTTTGTGCCGTCCTTACAGAAATGTTGTATCTGATTAGCTTGTTTATGTGAACAGCAGCAATGTCGTTATGTCACCCTGACACAAGTCCACGATGTTTTTGTTACTGCCATTTTACAGTTACTGTTTGTCAGCTCACTAGTGAACTAAACTACTTTCCTGGCAATCTAGGCACACATCTTCTGGGGCACAGTTCTTCTCTGTGGGTTTTCTCGTGGTGCTTTGTGGGGTGCTTTCCTGCACCTTCAGGAGTTCTGTGACTGAGTCAACCCAGTGCAGTCTTGTGACAGCTGCTGGTTTTGCTGGTGCACCTTCTGGCAGCTGGTGCAGAGGAGGTGGCTGAGTTCTGCAGTGAGCTGACAGGGATGTGAGCAGCCACAGGTGAATGTTCACTGAAGTGGACCAGCTCTGCTGGGAATTCTGCTGCTGTTGTACTGAGGGTAACACAAGTGGCTGAAATCAAGATATTAGGCCAATGCATTAAACTTCACATCAAGGATGAGTTGAGAAAGTTCCCATGATCAGTTGCTGTGGTTCAGTTGTGGGACCACCAACTATAGATAGTGGTGATCTGACTGCTTTAAGAGTAGGCCACACCTCATTTCTTGATATGCATGTAGATGCAGTTTTCTATGCTGTGTACCAACACTGTGCCCACTTTGGCTGTAGTTGCTGCTTGCTGCTACACGGGTGTGCAGAGGTCTTTTGCAAAGTGATGGCAAAACTGTACTCTCATAAGAGTAGCTTTTCACTTCTGCTGGGCAACCAGGGGAAAACCAGGTATATTAGCATAAATGTATTTTGCTAGGACCAACTGCTAAATGTCTTATGTTATTATATAGCTAGCTACCAGGTACCAAATAATAAATTGTTTGAGAAGGATTGGGCTATGAAAAGTTAGTATATGGAGATTTTTCATGCTCTTTTTCTTTTTCTTTTTTTTTTTTTTTGGTACCATAAAGAAGGTTTGTTATGTGGCAGGGAGGGTTTGCTCAGGCTCATTATGCAAATCAGGAAAATTGGGCTATACTGGTCAAATGTCTAATGTGGACATGACTAAGTTTTTTCTGCCATTAATCCCTGTGGATATATTTAAGCCTTATTCTTTTAACTGGAGATATACTGGCTTTTAAATGACAAGGGAATTCTGACTTTTTATCTAAATAAGTAGAGAGAATGAAACCTATAATAGGTCTCATGTCTGTAGAGTTACGTATGGTAGCGTGGTGCTAAAGAAAACTGTTTTTTCTGTTTTGAGTTATTCCAACATTTTCTACCCTGCAACATGGAAGCAGGGCTAGTAGATTTTAAGTTTCCATTAAACACAAGAGCATGTTAACCTGAAAATGAAAGTAGCAGAACCAGTACTATTTCTATTGAGAAGAGCCAGGGGACAGCTTTCCACTCACTTTCCCCAGCTGTTATTAGAGTGTCACAAAATACAATAGGTGGCAGATCTATAGCCAGGAGAAGGTTTAATTAAGTCTGCAACTCCAAGGTGCTAATAGATGGTATCGAAGTTCTGAGATAAATCACAGCAGCAACCGAGGCTCTGCCTGCTGCACTTGTAGGTAGATAAGGTCAGAAAAGAGAACTTCTCATGTGGGTTACTGTAACAGCAGTACTTTTCTCAATTAGTGCTGGGCCTTAAACATGGAGAATATTGCTCAAGTCTTGCAATGTAAGGTCTGATACACCTTTTTTTGTTAGCTCGTAAAAGTTAAGACTCAGAATGCTTAAAGATCTTTGTCATCTACTATTCTTCATGAAGTTGAAGATAAGCATGCATGGACTTCAGAAGTGCATATGTAACATCCTTCTGTCTGCTTACATTTGCTAGACTATCCAAATAAAAAGGTTATTGAAAGGAATAAGAGCTAATGATAAGTGTAATTGTTATTTACCTAATTTAGAAATTATACTTGCGAATAATTGTGGAGCATAGCTTTTCTGAAATTATTTTTCTATCTGTATGTATGTAAATACATTTTTTTTAATATATAAACTTCATGTAACTTTTGAGGAGAAATTGAAAGTTGATGATTAAAAGCTGAAAAAAGTGTTGTTTGAGGTGTTTGTTTGCTTAGGGGTGTTTTTTTTGCTGGTGGTGTTTTGTTTTTGTTTTGTTGTTTTCTGTTTGTGTTTTTTATTATTATTTTAATGTTACAAACACAAACTGGCTAATTAAACAGGAAATAATTGTAACGATATGGTTTAGTATGTCACTGGCATTATAATTTGCTTAGGAACTTCAACATAATGTATTTTTGAAAGCTGCCAGCAGGTATATTCACTTTGGGTTTTTGTTGCAAATCACTAAGCTGCAAGGCTGGCCTGCCATGTGCATTTAGGATGGAAAGGTTCCAGTTGGTTCATTGACCATACCCTGTGCTGGAACTGGGAGCTTTGCCCACACACACTTGAGGTTGTTGTTCAAGGAAATTGTCAAACTTTGTCAGCTGGTACTGCTGCTGAACATGAGTATGTGCCATGTTGTGTTGCTTTACAGCTCTATGCTGAACATATTTTGTTGTTAGGTTTGTTTTGGTAGAGGGTTTTTTTCCTCCCCTTCAATTAGTTTTCATTCAGATCTGATTCGTGGTCCATTTCATTACGCAGCCATAGAAAGATTTGTACTGGAGTGTATCAGTGACTAGTCTGGGGCAGGAGCAAGCTGTCAGGGGAGGGCTGGTTCTTTAGGGTGTGCTTTTTCTTGCCTCAAATGCTGCTTTATGCAGCAGAATTTTTATCAGAGTATAGTCTGAGATTTGCTCTCATGTATGTGACTGATCTAGGGCATATGAGAAGAGTCCAGAGGCATATGCAGGTAATGAGCAGCCCCTGAACTGTCTGTGGCATTTCTCTTCTAGATTTGCATTCCTCAAGTGTAAGGTCTCACAACAGAATATGCAGCATGTGACAGTAATAACCTGTTTATCTGAAAAATCATTGAAAATAGAATTGTTTTGGACATCATGCACGGATGGAAGATACAGTTTCATTTAGTTTGATGTCAGAGGTTGAGAACAGTGTTAAGATTTCTTGTAGCAGTACGTGAGGCAAATGTGGGGATATGACCACAATTTTATTTGCTAGTTTTCAGGAGCTGCTGTTAAACATTTTACACACTCAAGGCGAGGAGTTGTTTTGAAAAATCTTGAGTCTTTTTTTTTTATTTCTCTAACTCAAGTGAAAGGAGAAGTGAGTATACAATTGAAACAGATGGAATTGAATTTTGGATTGAAGACTATTTACTGTGCAAATAATCCTATAAAATTACTGACCATAAAAGTAATGAAGAGTGTAAGATACTCTAGTTTGGCAAGAACATATTTGTCAGTTATTGAATGGTTCTAGAAGTGAACCATTGAATAGAACTGTGAGCCATTAGAATATTTAGTAGGGAAAAACCCCAAACAATGAGCTGAACGTTTGCAATACCAGAATACCTCTTAATGGTCTTCTGTCTACCTTTGTTATTTCTCTTCTGCAGGGAGAAGAGCATAACCCCTTTTATGATAGATTTTAGGACTTTACATCACTTCGTTTATTAAATATGAGATTGAAATTGCTCTTTCACCATTGTTTTGCATATTATCATTTGGATTTTAAAGTAAGTCCAAAAGCCTCCAAAACTATAATTGAGAATTTAGGAGGAATACAAATTGACTGTGTGGCCTGTTGCTTTTTACAAGCATAATTTGTAAAACCATACACTGCTTTCTATTTCGTGTGTTTATTTACACAGGAAAACTGCAAAAGAATTAAGTGGAATGTGTTTTAAAAGCATTTTCTCTCTACAAACAGATGTGTGTATGACATGACAAGATTATTTTTTCCCTAATTCTAAAATAATGTAGGATAAAATTAAAAGACAAAGGATGACAAAGAAGTGTCAGCTTTTCTTAAAAATAAAAGGCAAAAGAACATTATTAAGCTCTGAAGCTGCAAGGATGTATGCTGCTGATAACCAGCCCAGAGCACGTGGGGGAACTGTATGGGCATAATGGGATGGAGAGACAGAAAATAGTAAATTAGGTTTTAGGAAAAAGAGTCAGAACGAAGGTAGGGTTTCAAAGACTTGCATTGAGAAATACCAACATAAGCATCATGCAGAACTCCAGAACGTTTTAAAATCTTCAAGGCCTTTCTGTAGGACATGTTCTAAACTTAGTGGCAGCAGCAGAAAAGTAAAAGTACTGTAAATTGTACATGCCTGACTACTAGTGTAGCATTCTTGAACTGCTGCCCATTTAGGACTCGCAATCTCCTTTAATGGAAGCATGTTTTCCTCAATATTTGAGTTTGTTTGTTACTTATTTATAAGCTCTTACAAAGCTGGTGTTCTAGGTTGAAAATGACTGGATGCTAAAAATTATGTTATGATGTCTGAATAATTGGAGAGCCTCAGGAAGATTATTTACATGTTGTTCTTGAAACTTAACCCATTTTTAAATGATTTTTCTACAGGTTGCTAGGATTTGTCTTTGGTCTTTTCTCTGCTGAACTGATGGAAACATGACATTTTGAAATTTAAAACAGTGGTTTAGCATTAGAACAAAATAATTTATTTCTGAGAGGTTTCTAATTGTTTTTCTCTGCTTCTTTATTCATACCAGTTAGTCTGAGTCAAACTAAGTATACATCTGTTGTGACAAAAATGTAATGAGTTTTAACTATTCACCTTTATCAAGTTGGTTCAAATGTGATTCCTCATCCCAAAAGCCACTTCACAGAGTAATATCTGAATGTAAGTACTTTTTTCTGTGTGCACTTTTCAAATCAAATGAGTATTTGTGGCAAAGTACAAGGCATTCAGTAGTAGCTAGTCTTTTGTTTAGGGGGCAAACTCCTTGAATTTTGCCTTTTGTTGTAAGATACTGCAAAGATGGAGAAACAATTTATGATTGTTAATTTAAATTGGTGTTCACATGTATTAGCATTCTGTACAAGAGAATGACTGAATGCATTCTGAAGTTTTAATTAAACTAATTCTAACAGGTGTTTTGTTGGTTTGTTTTTTAAATCCTTAGATGTTTCTTCAAGTGCAGGAGGAAAAAGAACATCAGTCTGATGTAGAGTAGTATTCAGTATCATCTTCTATTTTTCAGGTTAGCAACCAGCCCTAATATTACAGTGTTCTTTTCTGAAGTGTTTCTTCTTGATGGGAGTAGCCCAGTGAGAGTCAGGGCAGCAGCTGCCATGCATGTGGGAATTGCTTCAATTTGATTCTTGAACCAGATGACCTTGGGTATGAAGGAGAGTCAAGGGAGATGCAAGTTCTGCAATTCTCCCACATTTGTAACTCTTGCCTTTCTATAACAAACAGTGCTCTTTTATGGACTCAAAAGTAACTTTTCATTTCTTTAGCCTGTGTCTGCCTTCCTGGCTTTTGCATTTACTTTAATTAATTTACTGACAATTTAAGGTTTATACAGTAAACAGATTTAAAAAACAGTACAGGCATCCAGATTATGAATTTATTCACATACATTTTCTAAACTGTGCATTTGTATTATTTTCTTACTGATTTCCATCTAGCATATCATACTTTCTGCACTGTTTTCCTTCACTAATTTTTGCTTTGCACTTTGCTAACCATACATGTTGAAAATGTTAGATGTTTCTAATGACTTTGGTTATTTTTTCCGCTGTTATAAGCTGTCTACTGTCCTGAAATATTTGTTTCTTTATCATAGTGGATATACTCAAAGCTTAGTACACAGTCAAGTTCATCTACTGGGAATTCCTGAGCTAGAGCAGCAATAAGCATTTTTATACCTGTGCTGGGAATGACCAGAGATGCCAATTCCTGCCTCACAGCTGGCTGTGGCCCTGGCATCTTCAGAAAATGGGCACAACCTGTGTGTAGGCAGAAGCATTGGCCATACCCCAAAGTACTGATGATTCCAACAGTTCCCTGTGTCCTGTGCAGAGGGTGTAAAAAAGAAACCAGCAATGCTCAGAAAGGCCAGAAAAGGGTACAGTTGAGAGGCTGTCAGCCTGAGCTAAGTATAGTATCTTATTTTGGAAGATGGTGTAGACAGATTGAGACTGTACTTTATTTTTGTGTAGTTTAATTGCTTTTTTATTATTATAGAGACTGCTTTTTATTTTTCTCCTGTGACTCTTGACATCTTTTAATAGAATGCTTTGAGAGAGACACACCCACACCCAGAAACGACCCAATGCCCTTTCACATACAACTAGGAAATAGTCACCGTTTCTGTCAGAATTTACTGGTCTCTTTGATCAAGTAAAAGAACTCTTCTGCTGGGATTTTTCAGTTGAAAGTTAATTTGTATATTTTTGCTCCTAAAGATGACATGCTTTAGATTGGGTAGGTCATGATAGAGGAATACATAGGAGATGCTCTTGGGAATGCAACAGGTTAAACTTCAGCCATAAATAGCTTCTGACTGCAGTGATTTCTTTCTTTAGCTTAAAGGACTTGTTGTTAAGGTTTTACTGAATGTCATATCTAGAGTATTTTTCGTAGCTCTGGGTTATTAATAAAGAAGAATATTCTGCTTCTGTTTCACATATTTTTCATACTATGGTTTCAATTATCAACTAAAAGTTTTTCTCGGGCTGTTAACTAAAATGTTTCTGAACAGTAATGTAGTGGAAAACATTTAGCCTTGAAGAATAATGTCTTGAAAGTTATGAGCCTATCAAAATCAGTTACGCTGGATTATTGGCAAAAAATATTCCTAGAATGTTTTTTAAAATGTTTAGTGTGTGAAAACTACTGTGTATATATGCCCTGTAAAATAGAGTGAGGCCTTTAATATTAAAAAAAATAGATCAGTTTAGCAGAAACAGAGGTTAAATACCCCATTTTACATTCCATTCATATAATTGTTGCTGGAAAATGCATAGAATGCATGTGTAATCTTACTCACTCTGAAAAAGGAAGGGCATTGGAATCACTAACAAGTACATTGTCAGCTTTCTGAATACAGCAGTATAAAAAGTAATCTGTCATTCCCCTAGTTTATTGCAGTTGTAAGGTGAGTACTTGTTGCCATTATTATGTAAACTTAGGTTTATAGTATAGCCTTTAAGATTCACTTTTATAGGCTCTCTATACATGATGCACTGAAAAGCTGTTGGTTTATGCTGCTTCATTTCTGTTGTGTTGCAGATCTCATCTGTGCATTGGTTATTTGGAAACTGATGCTTCCCATTTGCCATTTAGCTGGTATTGAAATGGAATTGGTAACAAGAACTAGATGGAATAGAGTCCTATATATGTAGAAAGTAGATATGGAAAGTGGGAAACAGCTTACTTGGGAGCAACTGTTAAGATGGAACATAAAGCATACAACTTCTGAAAAAGAAGCAGCATTAAGCAATCCTTCAGCTAAAATCCTGGACTTCTATTCAACACTTTCACTGTCAACTTCATGTAAATGTCAGAGGTTCATTTTGGGTCATAAGAAGGTAAATTTGGATTGCTGTACTGCAGGACGTTGGGGGATCAGGGCTCCTAAAAACTAAGAAAATCTAGAAAGCTATTAAAACCAAAACTTTCTGCAGTATTAAGAATTATTGGGCTTTTAAGCCGCATAATCAGTAAGTCAAATCACCAGCCTTTTTTTCATTGCCATTGCATATAGTTAAGTCAAGACATTTTCTTTTTCTTCATATTATAAGTTAAGACAGGTTTCTGTCTCTTCATGACTTCCCTTATACCTGGGGAATTCTTACATAGAAAATGGGCATTAAGAGCCAGTGAGAACTTTCCTGATGTACTTTAAGTGTTGGAGAAAGAAGGGCTGCAAAAACACTGTTCAAATGCACCACAATGTACATCAGTGATGCTCCATAAAAGTCAAATGGGGATGTGAAGTAATGGTTCTATAAATAACTCTGTGTTCATCCCTGGACTTTTACTGGAAAGGCATGGAATGAGATGCCTGCATCTCTGCAAGCAGAATATTGGGTGTGGCAATACTTATCCCCCATAGTAAAGTGATCCTCTGTACTGATCACCTGTAAAGATGAGGAAAGGATTTAGGGAGGCTTTTCCAGCCTTCTTTTACTGCTGGAGATGGAAACAGGAGCAGCATTTCCAGCTGGTTTGGTGTGGACTTAAGTAACTTCAGCTATAATAGCCAAAACTACTGTGAAAGAATCCTCAATCCTAGAGTACAAAGACATAGTTCCTTGTTATATAAGCATCCATCTTTTCATGTAATAACAGCTGCTGTTACCAAGCTGGGGAGCCCATAAGCCGTGGTGAGGGCACTCGCTGCTGTACAGTCCTGAAAAGCAAAAAATAACGTGGTTCCTTCACCAAGATCTAGTATTTAGCCACTTGGCCTGTTGCCTCAGAAAACAGATGTTAGTATTATCTCTATGTATTGCTGCATTTATAATATACAAGATACTTGGCTGCTAAAGTCGATGGCTTAATTAGAGTGGAATGTAGGCTCTCAGCTCTTCCATTAGTTTTGCAACGGCTAAAAATAGCTCCTGTAAAATATAGTAAAGTTAAATGGACTAACATATCAATCTGTGCTGAAAGATGGAATTACAGGGGCAGGGGGGGCAAGGTTTGGGGTTTGCTGGGTTTGGCTTTTTTCTTTCAAATCATAGTTACCCGTCCCAGAAATGGTGATTCTCATACGTGGATCACTTTGTTCTGCTCTTCAGATGATTATTTAACAGTGTCCTGGCAACTGCATGTGTTACTGGCAAATTCCTGAGGGCTTCTTTTCCACCATTGCAAAGATAAAAGATTTTAGCACTGACTTGTTTTTTGGAGTGGGGCTTTTTTGCCTTCTTCTGTAGTTTGGTTACCAAGTGTGTAACACTTTCAATACCACCACTAAAGGATGTGGCAATAACTGACATTGAAACTTGTGGATGGGCAGAATGGTCAGTCTGTTGCACTATCTGACATACAGAATAATAACCTTTTAATTAGTTAATAGTAGCTATTATCTAATTCATTTTTATTATAACAGAAGAAAACCATCTTACAGCTGGAAGGGGACCTGTTTTTCATTAAGTATCAATAACTGGGGCTTGGGATCCTTGAGGCTTTATTTTGATATTTCTGCATAGCAATTAAAACTTCTTCACCAGCAGAAATTGAACCACACACGTTTATCTTAATGTTAACATTACAGCTGTTGAAAACATATAGTTGCAATGTTAACTTTATATTAAGGTAAGTATATTTTTTGGCTGTGTGCCCAACAAACTGTAACCTTTGTACTGTGTGCCTTGTGTTTGAGGAGGAGTTTCCAGAGTCATAAGGCGTGATTGTGACTCATGTCTGTTGACTGACCTTTTTACCTTTGAAAATCTCTTCTACCAAATTAAGTATCATATTCTGCAGCTTGGATAATACAGTAGAAGTATTTTTTTCTTGAGTTATATGTATAATATTATTCTGCTGAGTGTTAGACAAAACCAGGCAAATATTTTATATTAAACAAGCACAATAAAAGTCTTTATACTGCAGTGACATAAAATTAATACTAACTCTATAGCAGCAGAAGTGCTTAATTTTAGGTGTTTGCTTTAACACAGACTTCAACACATACCCTGCTAATTATATTTTATTTGGGGAGAGGGGAGAGTGTTTATCTCTTGTGGACACTACTAGTTTTTGTATTGCTAGTACTTGGAGGCAGATTCTCTATACAACAGTTGCATGACCTTAGCATTATCTTAAATAGTTCTGTTTCTTCAGTAAGTTATGTTGGACTTAAGCATCTCAGAGCAGTAAAACAACTGCTTGCAAAAAGCTTGAGCTTAAAACTACAGAGAAATACATCAAGTCAAACTGAGGCAAGTCTAGTGATAAGAATTTCTCTCCAACCCTTGCTTTAGTCTCTAGCAGCAGTTCAAAATGAGTGTATTAATTTCTAAAAGAAATGGATACCATGCATACCCATGTAGAGTATTTGGCAAGAATATTAAAATATACACTTTATTTTAAAAGTACATGCTGATTATATTCAATAAATAATTCCAGGCCATTAAGAGGATAGTTTTTATATGTTTACATGGTCCAGAAAATTACTGATGATCCTATGAAGAAAACAAGGACTCCATGTTACAAACCAACCAACCTCAAAGTCCACTAAAACCTAAATCCCTTTCAGTGCTTATTTTTGCTATCAATTTTTATATTTTTGGGGTTTTTTTACAAAACAGCCTCAAACTGTCTAACACACAAAAATAGTAATTTTTCTGCTATTTACCAGTCTTCATGCTTTTATTTCTGTAATGGCATCTTAAGAATCTTTCCCTAAAGTGTGTCTCAAAAAGAGAGATCAAATTTGGAATGCAAAATAAGTTTGTGCATGGAATTCCTGTGCTGGCAGCAGAAGATACAACACGTGTGTTCTTTTTCGCTGCCCACTTCAATATGTAACTGTACAGCTCCAGTTAAGAATAAGTAAGGGACTTCTACAAATATATTGTGCTTCTTTGAACTTGCTTCTCTTTCATTTATTGAACTGTCATTTAATCCACCTGGTTTTGCTCCTCTTTAAACAGGAGTGTGTATATTTATTGTATCATGAATACGTGCTATGATAACATTACAGGAACTAGATGAGAAATTATCATTTCCATGTTTCTGCTGCATGCATCTAGGTGAGGCTGCATTTTAGAGGGAGTTACTGCAGTCACCTTGGCACCTTTCTATGATATATCATTATTGGGGATACTGCCATCATGCAGTATGGTTTTAACAGCTCATCAAATCTTTTTCTCTGTATCTTGAAAGAGTTTGTTTGTATTTTGGCATATAATAGACCTTCTACAACAGTGTGTGGTCTGCTTGAAACTGTATTCATTATGTAAAATGTGGTTTTCTTTTGAGTATGCATTCTGCTTCTTTATCTTATAATCATTGGTACTTCACATGCACTTAAAAATGAGAAGCCAAATTAAAACTAAGATGGCAACATCTCACAGAGGATGGAGGAGTGGCATTGTTTCATGCGTTGATATTGTTCCTGGACACGTGTAAACAAAAGTTGTGACAGCAGGTCCCATTATCCTAACAGGAATTTGTGCTGTTTCTTTTGCACATCTGAAACTAGAGAGGGAGAGGTTTATGAATTTTTTTGGCTGGGAGTATAAATTTGAAATTATAGATAAAAGTTCAGGAGCTACTGAAGTGTCTGTACCAAACCTTGCCAGAATATCTAGTCATGCTTCTGGGGTACTGTAGCCATCTGATGCTCTCAGATTCAATTGGCCATTGCTTGTGCTGGGTCACAGCCTCCGTTCAGTCCTCACACTCATGAGCAAGGTGATTGAGGGCAACTTCTTTCCATGTTGTGTTGTATTTGTCAGCCTCCTTGCAGTTCCTTCTAGCATAAAATCATCAGGGGCTGCTCCAGTGGGAAGCAGTTGAAGGCAGCATTTCTTAAAATGTTTTCCTTCTCTTCCATGGCGAGGAAATCTCTGTGTCTCAGTCTGTAATCGGTGCCACACGGGCACAGCAGTGCTGCATGGGCACGGACACAGCAGTGCTGCATGGACACAGCAGTGCTGCATGGGCACGGACACAGGCACGACAGCGCTGCACGGGAACAAGCTCCAGTTCTGTAAGCAGAGCTGGCTGCTGTTGAAGCCCCTTTGGGGATTGTGCCCCCTGTGTTAACAACCACTGGCCTAACCAGAGGCTGGTTGTGGTTGGAAGGCTCCATGTTCCAAGGAGCAGCCAGGGAAGTTTATTCATCGCCTAGGTGCGACGTTCCGGCCGAGGCCAGAACGAGATCAGCAGGTACCGTGTGATTAACAGCAGCCATGCCGCCCACTGGGTTCATCAGGGCAACAGCTGAATTTGGGAGAGATGGGCAGAAGGAACCAGCTGTCTGAGGACTGTAAGTTGAACATCTCTATTTTAAGGAACACCGTTTTTTATCTGTTTCATCTCCTAGGGATGCAGCCAGGAACTCACTGTTTGCCCACAGGAATTGAACCCCACTTAATCAGTGTCCTACTTGAATTCATCCACGTATAATGCAATGCACTATGGGCATTTGTACCTTAAACAGCCTCTTGTTACAAAGCAGAGAGCTGTGACTTAGATTAAATTTAAATCCTGATTTGTGACATGTTAACAAAGCAAACTAATGCCAAAATCTATTAAGACTCCAATTTTTATTTTTTTTTTTGTTCTTGATGTTGGGCAAGTGCTGAGATCTTGACCACAATCACATTTGCTTCTGGGCAGGAGGAAATAGCCCATGTAGTTCCAGTAATCCAGACAAGCCATCACATCTGGTTTTATGAATGACTTCAGGGGGGAAGGGAAGTTTGCAATTGATTAACATTGTTCTTAAAATCAAAGACTACTGTAGTTTCAGGAATTACTATAGAGAGCTTCAGGGACCTTGGCAGCTAGCTCAGAAAAACAAGTACTTTTTTTTACTTCTCCCCTGAAAGATTATTTAGAAAATTATAGTAGGTCAAATATGTACTTCAAAATGAAATGAAAAAATAATAAACATACAGTTTTCAGGATTATGGTCATCTTTTTAATCTTGTGTAATATGAAAACCCTATTTTTATATTTGAAATGCTTATGCTTAAATAGCCAAGCATTTTTTACTATACTTGTCAAACAGGTTTTCTTAATTATCATCTATTAAAATAGATACTAAAATTCAAGAGCATATAAAAATGAGTGCTAATCGTTTCAGGAAAAAATACACAGTTTTACTATCATGCTTTTTTGTTTTGGTTGGTTGGTTTTTTTCCTTAAGGCAGCTCCAGTTTGTTCTAGTAGCTAGTCAGTGTCAAGTGTAAATAATAACGTGCGTGAGTACCCATGAGCTGTTCAGCATACTGTAGTTTAAGGCTCTACTTCCCTCTCCAACAGTTCCTCCCAGAAGTAAGTGATCAGAATCGATGTTCTGATGCAATGTTCAGTATTCTCTGTGGTGAATGGATGGTGTAACACAGTGTGGCCGTGCAGTGCTCTTGGGAGCAAGCCCGAGGGAGTTGTTAATGCCCAGGATGGTAGTGTTAGGGTTTTCTTGCAAGAGGGTCATTTTGAGATTCTCCTTTTGAAAGGGACGTTGCTCAGTTTGCACAACTGAAGCAGATCCTCAGCTGTGTGCAGCTTGGTGGTGTCCCCTTCTCTTTGACGGGGCCGTTCCCCCCATTCAGCAGCTCAGATGTTTCGTTCTTCAGTAGGAGTTTGGGTGGTAAGTGCAGTTTGGCACCTGCCTCAGCAATTGTTTGGCTCAGAATTGACCTGATGAAAAAGTTCAGAGCCCCCGTGGGTTTTGGTGGACGTTGCTACTCTCCTTCACCACATCAGACTGAATAGACCCTGTGTATTATTAAATGACATCCTCAGACTACTACCCATGGTTTTCAACAGCTATATTTACAACACCTCCCAGGAGTACAGAAATTGAAGGCTGGTATCTTGAATTCATCTGTGTAAATAGTCTTTGAGCCAGCAATCAAAGTGGGGTTGAGTCATCAGGCTGTTGCAGTAAGAAAGCTGTGTGTGGGTTTAGGGTTTTTGTTTTGGCTTTCTTTTTTCTTTTTTCTTTTTTCTTTTTTTAAATGAAGCAGTAGTATCTAATTTGCGGTCCTTGATAATTTATTGTAGTAAACGTAGCTTCAGTTTCATTACATGTTTGTGAGCCAGACTGGAGGTTTTTTAAACATTTCAGTATGTATTTTCCCATTGCAAAGAACAAACACCACTGTCTCTAATTGCTTTCCATAGAGCCCAGAAGCAGGTTGTTAGGAGCAGCACTAGGTGCCTGTTACCCTTTGCTGCTGCTGGGGCAAAGAACTAGGTCACAGCTGTCTGCTGTGGCACAAGGGGGAGAAGAGTGCCATGCCAAGTGCTCCAGTAATGGGACCACCCAACAGAGCTTGGCTCCTCTCTTTAACCAGCAGATGAAATGCTACTGGCATATCAGTAACTTGCTGCCCATTCCTTTGTCTCAGATTTTAAAGCAGTGAGGCCTGTTCTCTGCTTTGCCAGCAGAAGTGATTTAGTCATTAGCTGCTTCAGAGCATTTCCACTATTAAGGTATTTTATGTTAAATGGTTCTGAGAGGGAGAGTTAAGAAGTAGCTGAGCAAAAGCCATTGGTGGTTTCTTGGCATAGAGAACATAGAATCATAGAATGGTTAGGGCTGGAAGGGACCTCCAAAGGTCACCTAGTGCAGCCCCCCTGCAGTGAGCAGGGACACCCTCAACTAGACCAGGCTGCTCAGAGCCTTGGCCAACCTCACCTGCAATATCTCCAGGGATGGGGCCTCAACCACCTCCCTGGGGAGCCTCTTGCACTGCTCTACCACCCTCAAGGTAAAGAACTTCTTCCTGATATTCAGTCTAAATCTACTTTAATTTAAACTCATTACCCCTC
>VYZU01042424.1:36112-56412 GCA_013401355.1 Ceyx cyanopectus
AATAGCATAATATTGCTTTAACAGGTGGGATGTAAAGCTTATAGATGGATAAAAACCTCTCCTGTAACCAAATACATTATTGTTCAATAGATAAACAATTAACTGAAGTCTCTTTAGGAAACCCTAGTCAAAATATTTTGGCATTATTTATATTGTAATTACATTGTTCTGTTTGAGAAATGTGCATTCTTGGCATAATTTTATCATACTTGGGTGCTATTGGAATATGGAATATTTTATTTTGGTTTTGGTGTTGTTTGTTGGTTTGATGGTTTGTATTTTTTTTCTTTTACATTTACCACTTTCTCATGTGAACTTTGAAAAGTCATATGCTTTGAAGGAGGTAGAGAATGAGTTTATTCCTAGGAAGCTTTTGCAGAACATGTGTGAAGGACTGTGGTTTAAAAATATACTTTTTTATTTACAAACACTGTTTTGATCTCTGATTTTAAAGGCTAAATAGTAGTATATGAATATTGAAGCTCTTTTTTACATTAAAAATTCTTACGTTAGCAAATGGAAATCAAAGATCTCACTCTAATTTGGATGTATTTATTACTTAAATAGTTTGCTATACAGTTGCTGTACAAATTTATTTTCCGTTTCAGTTGTTCAAAACACTCAATGCATGGTAGTGATTTCCTTTCATTATGGATATGAACTTTTGTACTAGGTGCTCATCAGTATTGATTATTCTTATTTTTAAAAAGTTGTTTATTTTTATGCACTTAGATATGGAAACAATGACAAGTATTTCCCAGTACAACTACTAATAGCTCCTCTACAGATGCATAATAAATTATTTTAGTCTGCACTTATGGAAACATACATACAGGAAATGTTTTCATAAGAGGGCCTTAAAGGTGATGTAGTAAACTTGTAAAAGTATAGTTGCACTCTAGTTGATTGGATTTTGCTTAGGGAAGGCACTATGGCAGATTGACCAGCATTTTCTGTTGACATTTATGACCCAGGCACAATCTGCATGATTCTCATCTCCCCGAATTCTTTCAAAACCAAACACATCTCTGTGCACTCTGGAGTGTATATTCTGGGGCATTCTTACTATTTTATTAGCCAATGCTGTGCTCTTGAACTCTTTCCTGCATGTTTTCTTCTACTGTTTCCACTGCTGTTTTTTCTGGTGCTCTCAACAGCAAATAGTGATAACAACTAAATTTACATGCAAAATTTTCAAATTCTTAATCATCCCTTCAAACACATTACTGTTGACCCTAGTATTTCTGAAGTCTATGAAATGTCTTCATTATGTTTAAGAAATTTTATGGGAAATTTGGTCTTTTGGGTAGTTATGTACAGATCAGACCACACATTTACTAAGTACACCCAGAATTACGACTGGATCAGATTCCAAGTTCAGGAGAGCCCTTCTTTGGTCTTCACTCAGCTTTAGCTAAGATTTCTTGGGTAGGACTTAGTGATTACTCATTATGAAGGATCCATGTATAAGACACATGGGAAGTGTTATTGTATATGTAGTAAGTTGTACTTTACTGATGTAAGCTCTATAACATGCCCTGTGTGCACTCAACTTCTCAATTATATGTAACATACACTAGGCACAAGCATGATCTACTGATGATCTGAAGACTTTTCATCCTCTGATACCTTACTATACCAACTCCTATTCATATATATTCATAATATTCCCCATTTTTTTCTCATTTTGATCTACCTTACCTGCAAAAGAAAATAAGATTTTTTTTCCTTAAAGTAAAAACCTTTACTTGAGAGATTAATTGTTAGAAGTTAGTCTTATTTTCTATATCCATTTGGTCTGTTAAAACACACAATTAAATCTAGAAAATTATATATGTGTCATTATCTCTGAGGCATATAACTGCCAGGCAAGCAGCCATGACAAATCCAGAAGTATTTAAATCTCTTGGTGTCAAAAATAGGCATAGTAAAGATGACACTATATTTAAAACAAATCTGATGTAAAATGTAACTCCATTTAATATGTAATGTCTTGTGAGATTGTTGCTTTAGGGCAGAATGAGTGTGGACCCATGGCTGATAAATGCTCTTAGAAAGCAAGTGCTGAATCCTAGTCGTTTTCAGTTTACAGCATGTGTTGTCAAGAAACAGTGTTTCCAGGTAGTTATATTACTGTTTTTCTTTCTAGGGGGATGCCAAAAGTCTTGTAGCCTCTGAGAATGTGAGCACCGGCCAAAAGTTGGACTTTTCAGACACAATGGTGCAGCAGAAGCTGGATGAAATAAAGGACCAAATCAAGCGGGAAATAAGGAAGGAACTTAAAATCAAGGAGGGAGCAGAGAACCTCAGGAAGGTCACAACTGATAAAAAGAACTTGGCATATGTGGACAACATTTTGAAAAAATCCAATAAGAAGTTGGAAGACTTGCATCATAAGTTACAGGAGTTAAATGCACACATTGTTGTAACGGATCCAGAAGATGTTGCAGGTAATGTATGTTACTGGGAAATCACATTTTCCTCTTAGCTTAGATAACCTGTATCCCATTTTACTCAAAAAATTTGCCCTGGGAATGAGCAAATCCGTAGTTGGTGAATTTGTTACTTGTGTTTGCCTGTTTGTTTTGATTCACAGAAGCATCCAGTCCCTTTGAGTTTTACATTTTTTTCTGGGGAGTACTTTATCTGATGGATTCTTTGATGGTGCTCTAAAGACTAACGTTACATCTATCAGATCTTCACTTTTAGTTGTTATTTATATTAATATATTTTCTTGTTTACTGTACTATTTCCTAATAGTTTTTCATGGTATAAAAGCAAATTTCAGTAGCTCTTCCAGTTACTTTCTCTTGAGTTATGCTGGAGGCATGAGCAGTAATACACCTTTTCATTCTATGGGGGAAAAAAAAACCCCAGACATTTGTACTTGAAAGTTTTTGGGTTGGTTGTTTGGTTGTTGTTTTTTTTTTTAACTTAGATCTATCTTCTAAAAACTTTTTCTGTTACACCATTTATCTAGCTAACTTATCAAACATTTCTTACTGTGACAATAATTTAAGTCTTCAGGCTTTTCCACAATGAAGCTACCATTTATAGACCAATTTAAATTGTTTTCATAGAATCATAGAATGGTTGTAATTAATGGCTTTAACTAGTATTTCCTATGGCATGGCAGTGAGTAAATACTATTTTTTAATGTATATTTTTAAAAAATACCAGGTTTGGTATTTTAAGGTGGAGTGTTGTGAAAGTAAATGGTCCTTTTTCATCTTTGTGGAGTGACTTGGGAGCTACTGTCAGGCTGTGATTTCCCATTGCACTGACTGTCCTAGCAAAAAGATAATAATGTGCAGAACCTATCAGAGATGTTTGTGAAATGTATAACAAGCCTTAAGAAGCTTGGGCAGTAGAAAGGCCACATCATCCTTGTGAAGAAAAGTTTGTTACAGTAAGAATTTAGGGACGTGAAGCTGTGGATTGTACTGACTCCCACTGTGACATGCTGTGAAAGTGCTGGGAGTGTCCACGGTGCCTGCACAGTGTCCCCTGTGGTTTTTCCTCTTGATCTTTGTGAGATACAAGGGGCAGAGGAAACACACCTGGAACTAGTGAGGCAAAGTAGTTGCTGCAGCATGAGATGGAAATGAATACAATAATGTGCTGCATAGATAGATAGCCGTGGGGTTCTTAGTAGGCTAGAAGCATTCTGTTCCATGGTGGCAGCTAAGCTTTATGAAAATCTGCCTGTGTTGACTGTAGACTGGCTTTTAAATGAATGGGAAGAGGAGAGCAGAAAAAAAATGTTATACAAACTGTATATAGACTAAATATAAAACTCTGTGTGGATATAAATATATGAAATTCATGTAGCAGTGGAACTTGAGAAGTGGGTGAGCACAGAATGCTCTTGTTGGAATACCCACTTCCAGTATAGCATTGTAAAACTCCTGCTCCTTAACTCACTGTGATTTATTGTTTTCATGTGTGAGTCACGAAATGCAGTAGACCCCAAAGAAGCATTTACTAGTTCCAAAGAGATTATTTGGGTACCAGGATCACAGTAATGTTTTTCATGTCCTTAGTGCACTTGTGGCAAGGCCAGCAGTGCCTGTTGCTTTGTGAACAGCTGTTAGCAGACAGGCTTGTGCTCCAATACCAGTGGCTTCATGAAGGGCTCAAGGGATAAAAGATCAAGGTTAATCTCAGTAGTCTTTAGAGATCTACAGGCATCTGCTCTCCCAAATTGAAATGCTAGAGTTTTTCATAGTGCTTGCCTTGTAATTTAATTGCCTGTCTCCATCCTTATTCATGGGGAGGGAGCACTATCAGTAAACATTCTGTCTGTCTTCAGGCTAATGGCTGTAAGTAATCTAGATAATACTCTGATTTTTAATACTGAAGTATTAGGTTTGACTTAAGGTATTAGTGAACTTGGCCTTTGCAATAAAGGGTTGATAATACAAAATTTATGACATGCCAACTGGGTGAGTGTTTCTCTGTGTATATATGTATATACATATATAATGTTCAGCAAGTATGTAGACACATAGACCTAAAGATGACTGCCATGTGACAGAAGGAACCTCTCTAAATAGGTCACAGGTATCTCAGTTTAGGAATTATTGCCTTTGCTTGGGATCAAGAGCAAATTCATTAACCATTTAATGATGAATATGGAAGCTCCCCACATAAGTGAATTGTTTCCAGGGATTAGCTTTATTCTAAATTACAGCTTTGTAACTTTTTGTTTACAGTTTGTGTTTGACCTTTTTTCTGGTCAGTTAGTGACAGTTTTAGACTGTGCAGAGCATGAATGCTTAAAGTAAGGTAAAGAGGGTTCAAGAGCTGTGGGGGTCAAGAGCTCTTTATGTACCTAATATTTTTTGAAGGATGGCCCTGTGTTTTTCCCCATCTTCTAGAGTAAATTGTGTAGGTTTATGCAGATTCTAAGTAGCAAAGTAAGAGATCCATTGAGAAATAACACTGTGAATTGTTGTCTACAAGATGATTATCCCTTTAACCTGTCAGACCTGAACTCTGAAGGTTTTTGGACTGCTTCTGTTGATGGGTTGAAAGGTCATTGTAGTAACTTGGAAAAGTCATTTAATCTTTCCTTGTTCCTGTATCTGAAAAGTGGGTGTGAACATGTATTTGTAAAGTGCTCCAGATTTAGAGCTGTAAAGTGCTGTTCAAGCTGTTGTGACCCTCTGTTGCTTATGGTATCAAGCAGTAACTTACATTTACTTTCTTAACAAACCACTGATCTGTAGAGTAGCTTCTTTGTAGTCAGCACAATGTAATCCATACATGTTAAAACCAGTAGATGTAGTGTTAATATACTGTAGAAAAATGTATTTTAATAACATTCCATTTCAAGCAAGTGAAGATTTCATGAAGGTAGTTTGCCTCCAGGTGAAAGCTTTCCACGTGTCCTAATGCCATAAGAAATTGTTTTCACAACTATTTGAAGAACTGGTGTTAACACTTAACCAAAAAGTGCTGTTTGCCAGACTGAATTTGAGGGTAGATTTGGCAGCAAATGTATGATTCAGAAGCAACCCTTAGTAGTGCATAGATTTACTTTATGTTATGGGCTTTCTGGTGAACCTAGGTTTGTTTTACAAGCAGGAATTTGTACCTGGGTCTGCCCTTACCCTGCAGTGTATTAGTCATGCTAGAACACAGAGCTGTAGAATTTGTAGGTCAGCACCTACAGAGTGAAGCAGAATGAAGCAATACCAAATGAGTAGGACAAGCCCAGGGACCATTACTGCTGAAAATCTTAGAGATTCATTTTAATGTGTAACATAGGCGTGATTACTTCAGTTGTAGAGATGAAGAAATTTCGTGTCTTGAATGCAACACAGATGAAATTTATATTCCTTTGTGTGTCTAAAAAGTAGCATCAGATGTTGTGGTTTTTAATATGACTCGGTGAGGTGTAAGATTGAAATAACTTGCTGACAGCAAGGCACTGATTTAATTAAGCATATAGTTGATACCTAGAGTATATATAAATTAGGAAATTAATCTGTTCTGTAGAGCTGAAGTAAAAATGGATAAGGAGATAAGATGATAGAAAAATGTTTGAGGGAATTGAGGACTCTGGATAAAGCATGGAGAACATGAAATAAAAAAGATTATGACTAGCTGACAGGGGAATGAGAGAGACTGGGGGGTTTCTTTGTTCCTAAAAAATGACTAGGTTATTCTGTCACACCAAAGTGTGCATGCAAGACCAGTTACTGGAAACTGGTAGAGATAGCAAGCAAATTGGTAGACATAGGGACTTTTTAGACTTGAAACTGTCTAAAATAACTATAATAATAACCATCACAATTTCTTGGTAACTTTTGGGAACCTTAATGTAGAATTATTGAATCCACTTGAAACAATCTCCTGTTGCTTGTTTAGTAGTTAAAATTAACTGTTACTGAATTGAAATTAAGTTGAACTTCAGAAGCTTCCAGGTCAGTGCCGGATGCTTTCTGAGTATGGAATGGCCACTGCTGCCTGAACTTACTGATGGCTTCGCTCAGGCACCAATGGAACCGTCTGACTCCCTGGGAAAAGCCTGATGATGCCGCTTTCTTCCCTCTTCCAGCCTAAACATGCATCATGGCTATTTCTGTTGGATATGGCACTGATGAGGCTAACTGCAATTAACTGTTCTCCAGTAAGAACAAAATGATTTACCAAAGGGCACTTGCCACTAATTGAGAGCACTGCAGTCCCGTCCAGGAGCCCAAAATCAGCTACCTGGAATCCTACACTGCACTCTGAGCTTACTGAAGAGATACCTGCCATCTGGGGAAGAGTGCCCAGGGAAATGAGCAGCAGTCCCAGAAGAGTAGAGCTTTATCACTAATAAATATCATGTAGGCACAGGTGCTGGTAAAAGGCAATGTAGAAGCAAGAAGTTTTTGCTGGCGAGCCTGAAAAAGTTTTCAGAAGAGTAAAGATCACAGTTAAGATAAACATTTCAGACTGAAAACTGCCATTGTCTTGATGCAATCCAAAGATATATATATATATATATATAAAATTTGGTTAAACCAGCATTATTAACTTATTTTAAGTCTTATGAGTATATTTATATTAAAATCGGGTGTTGCAGGTGCTGGGGAAGCAATACTGCCGCTCTTCCAGAAGGCTGGATGTGTGCTAACAAGCCACACAAAACTGCTGAGTGTTGACCAACAGCATTCATTGCTGTTCAGCAAAAGTAACCTGCCAGTTACTTGAAATGAAGCCAAGTCACTTACTTCACTTGATATTCTCTGTCAAGGAGCAAATGCCTAGGGGCACTGATCCATACTCCAGCAAAGCTCTTCTGTCCTGTTCACAGTTGGACTTGAATGTACCCTAAGTGTCAAGTCTTGACCCATCCTTACTGACCAACCAACATGGCAAACTAGAGGATTTCTTATTTTCCCCAGTCCCTATTTACCTACCTGAGTGAAATACCAATTTGCTAAGAGTACTTAACTCTTGTTTAACTTCAGCCATATACATACATCCCATTGACTGCAATTATCTGCATGAAGTTCTTACTGAGTTGTATTATAAAGATGACTAAATGTCTGCAGATGAGATTTGAGCCCCTCTGTACAGGGCTTTACACAAATATATCAGAGATAACTAGCCATACCAAAGTGATTACAACCTCAGCAGACATTCCTAGGAGAGGAAAGCAGCTACTACACATGTAACTTAGCTGCTGCTAAGATTGTCAACGCTTTCCATAATAGGACCAGTTTGTCTGGTTGATTTAAAACTTCAACCTGAATTCTTCTGTAAGAAGCTACCTCAGGCTGCCCAATGGGGTAGGGGGAGAAGGAGTCACTTGGAAGACATTTCTGAGGAGCTGTTGGTAATTATTTTTTTTTTAATTTTTGAAAATTAAAAATATTTCTTAACAAACCATAATGTTCCCATTTGGGGATTTTAGTTAGCAGCTATTACACCTGAAACCAAAAAATCTTTCTTCTTAACAATTAAAGAAGTTTCCTTTGCTGCTGGTTACTAACAAACCATATAGTAGAACTATTTAAAGTAAATGTTAGAGGGTAGTTTAGATCCACAAGTGCAGAGTATCTCTTGAGATGACCCAGGTAAATGATGTGGTTGCACCATCACAGTGCAGACACGCAAAGGGAGATAATAACAGCTGCCTGGGCAGCCTGAGCACGGCTATCTCTAATTAGTCCTTGACTTGCAACATGACTGTTATTTTAATGCAAAGGAAGACTGCTTGAGTGCATCTTTAAAAGCTGTGAAAACAGACTGCAGGAGCCCCACAGTCTTCCCAGGGATCATCAGAGGGCAGGATCTTTAAGTAAACCATAAATCTAAAGTTGGTAAATATTCATTTATAAGTTTATTCTACTTTGCAAGTAGACTTGACTTTCAAGTTTCACATTTGTTCTGATTTTGAATAGGTTATTAGGTGAGAATTCATTTAATACGAGAAGAAGATGAACAACAAAACAGATGGAGAATAACACAGATTTTTATTAAATTTTTTAAAAGAGAACTGCTATTTTCTGTACTACCTTTAAGTAGTAAGGATGTGGTAAGAGTCTTGCAGTGGCTCAAAGTGAAGAGTGAATTTAACAGCAGAGGAACTTAAAACTTCTCCTTATATGAAATCTGTATGTAGCCTCAGCAAAGATTGCAGTTCAGAAGGAAATTACACAGCAATCATGAAAGTAAAATGTGTTAGATCTCCCAAAATAGTTACCAGAAGCATCTATGCAAGAAATATGAAATGGCAGATAAGACATCTTGTCCCCATGACACCTCTAATTAATAAATTGATACTTGTTCAATGCCTGTGTTTTTCTAATAATTGAGAAGTTCAGGAACTTGATCCATCATCACAGTTTTAGTTCAAGGAAAATTAATTATGACTGGAAAAAAAGGACTGTGGTGTTGGTATCAGGTAAATACTATCTTTCAGGAGCCCAACTAATCTACTTTTCCTGTAGAGAAAATGTTCTCTCAGTTGTTAGGGTAGAAGTCAATGACAACAAAAAAAACCCCCACACTACAGTAAAAAGAGAAGCCATTGACACTGTTAGGGAAGGTAGTTGGCCAAAAGGACAGTGGTGTTGGAAATACTTAAGAAGTAGGAAATAGTCCAGTATCCACTTCTTTCCAGCTCACTAACAGTTCATGTTGCAGAAGCTGAAATATGAACCAGTGATTAATGGACTTGAGGAGGAGAAAAAACTTAAGGTTTGACTTTATAATTTGAATGATAAAACTTGCATTCCATAAAATTAATACAGCAAGACGGAGATCTACACACAGTAATATTGTCAAACAAAAAAGCTTTTATCCTTCCCAGAGATCACAGTAGACAGATAACCTGTCTGCCTATATATCCAGTTATCCCAGGATTCTGTTATGATTCCAGAGCAAAAATTGTTCCACTTTATACCAAAGGAAAAGACTCATTTTATCTAATCTTTCTTAATTGTGATGTAAAATGTTTCTGCAGTGCTCACATGAGAAGCAATGAGGATCTGCCTAATACCTGTATTTAGACAGTGCTTATTATTGAATATTATTGTCTAAGTTTGTTTGATTTTAAACCAATTAGATTTAAAATCAGGGGAGTAAAAAAGCTTAATGGAAAACTGATTGTTTTGGGTTTTTTTAATTGACTCATGACATTCCAGAAGAAATAAATCTCCTTTGAAACAAAAATAGCCCTCTCTGCAAACCTGCATGTTGTACCAGTCCCGGAAGTGATTCATGTGAATTAGGACGTGTGGGAGTCACTGGGCTTTCAGGAGGCTTTTCATGTTAAGGAGCATTTGCAGTGCTGTTGCAAAGTAGCTCTGGACAGGAGAGTCAGGCTTCAGCTTTGTTTCATCTATAACTTCACAGGGTAGAGTTTAGGGTGTTTAGGTGAGGAGAAGCGTTTGGGGTTTCATTTTTGGTTTTTGTTTTGTTGGGGTTTTTTTATATATATATATACGAAAGTTATCTTGCCCTTAATTCACAGATTGTCCTAGGACTCCTGATACTCCAAATAGCGATCCTCGTTTTTCTACTAACAACAGATTGATGGCCTTAAAGAAGCAATTGGATATAGAACTGAAGGTAAAACAGGGAGCAGAAAATATGATACAGATGTACTCAAATGGCTCTTCAAAGGTAAGGCTTTGGAATGCTTAGAGAACATGAAATCACCAGATTTTCATATTGCTGTGGTGTGAATGTACAATGTATAAACTATATGTAGTTTCAGTATTTTCAGTTCAGGGTAAATCTTTGTTAATTTGTAGCAGATTTAACATAACTATTTATCCTACCTTTTTGTTTTTTGTTGTGGTTTGGTACTCAAGTGTTTGTTTTATCCATTTGTCCACATGCAGTTCAACCTAAATAACAAATCCGGCTTACTAAATTTAGTACATCTAGTAATCTTTGATCATGTGTCACTCCCTTAGCAGCAAAGCTGAGTATATAGACTGATAGCTGACTGATAGCTGATGCTTTTCCTAGCTCCACCAAAAAAAAAATAAAAAATCTATTAGGTTAAAGTTGCAACATGCATGATAATTACACAGAAGGCAGCATTGCCGTGTATGCTTCTGAAATGGTCATCTAGTTGTAGTTGGCAGTAAAAATATTTGTATCAAATATTTGTTTTAATAAGATGTGTATGATGCTCTGATATAGTTGTTATAATCTGCATTAGTACACATGCACATAAAATACACATAAAAATGCATTGTTTTTTACAGGCATGTTGTACTCTAGGGGTAGAATCCGATAACATCAAATTGACATTAAAAATAAGCTACACTTACTTCTAGATCTGAATTTTAAAAACATGCTTGCACTTTCTCTCCCTCACGATGGAATCAGAAGCTCTTCAAGGAAGTGGGAAAGGAGTGTTGTTTGGATTTGACTTATTACATAGACCTAACTAGGTAATAAAATTCATCATAGTCTTGAGCATCACTTAACTGGAGGACAAGCCAAACTTTATAAATTAATAGGAAAAACAAACAAAAAATCCCACACCCAAAAAAAAAAACAAAACACCCTCCACATACTCTTATAAGGGTCATAGTTCTCAAATGAGAAAAGTATATTTTTACTAAATTATTATGAGATTTATTTCCAAGCTAAGGGGAAACACAAGCATAGATGTAAAAAAAACCCAGTATGAAGTGGCTTGGTTAGATACTTCTGTGTCCAGACAATAGTAAATAAAATTGAAATGTTCTTAACTGACTGAGCCAAGATCTAGCTAGGTCAGCTGAAAAGAAGTGTTGGATTTGAAAAGTAGACATCTGTCAATTGTGTTGCTACCCTTTGTAATTGATACTAACCAGAAAGTGTTGGAAAGGAGATTCTTATTTCTTAGTGAATTTCTGCTAGAGACTGGTGGAAAGGCAGATTGTTTTGTACCTACCCACTGTATGACTTTCATATTCCTTGAAAAATTTATTGCAAATGCTGCTCAGTCCCAGAAAAATGAGTTTAGACTAGATGGACCTTTGAGCTCATTCTGTCCCAGCAGCATTTGTGTTGAAGAGCTGGTACTTTGGTAGCCTTATCTGAAGGTGATCTCTAACCTACTAGCCTGGGGAAGGTGGAAGAAATATCTGGAGAGCACCTTATGACTAAGGGCCTGGGAATGCTGTCCATGCAACACAGTCCCTCTGCTCCTGGAAACCCTGGAGTCTACATCTTCTAAGGCCATGTACTTAACATCAGGTATAATAATTGTCTGACCCAAATGGATCAAAAGACATCCATGAATTATGTTCCTTAGAAACCCTCAGTAAGTAACTTCATAACAGCCTGACAAAACTTAACTAAACACGCAGGCTATAATATTAAACATTGTTAGCAGGCTTTGATCAGACTAGATAGAAAGGATACATTCTGGCTTGCTTTATGATCCAGGCATGTAATTACAATTGATGATTGAATCTTGAATTTGCAATGGGTAAGAGCTGAAAGCAGCCTCCCAGGCCGTGGGTATAAAGCAGGCGGGCTGGGCAGCGGGGCTGGGCAGAGGGGCTGGGCAGAGGAGCTGGCACCGCGGAGGCCGGGCTGGCGGCTGCAGCGCGCGGGGCGCAGGTGATGGTGCGTATCCCTCCTCTTGTCTTCCTGCCAGCAGCGAGGTCACTTGGCAGGGGCACAGGGTAGGCTTGAGCGTGGGGATTGCATCCTACAAAGAGGGGCTTAAAACAGCTCGTGCATCTGGATGAGGCGGGCAAAAGGGACAGAAAATTCCCAATTTGAATCCAACCCCAGTAATCCAGCAGTTCTTTAAAAGGTAGTCGCGGGATCCTCTTTAAAACATAGAATTCTTTTGTGACCTTTATTGAAGTGTGCTAGACAGTCTGATTTCAAATCTGTTGTGTTGGTTTTTAGACCTAAATTTAATGGTGGGACGTCATTGTTTGTTTCTTAAAAAGGAAAAAGTCTGTTAGGAGCAATGAACCCATCATCTCATGGGAAAGTTTTCCTTTTGTACTTCACTGGCTTCAGTAACATTGAGTTCAACCTATTCAGTCTGAAGTGTTTGTGAGATACTGATCATCTTTTCTCTGACTTGTCTGGATTCTCTTAAGATCCTATGATAGCTCTGCAGATCAATTTTACAGGCACTGTCAGTTCTTCTCTACTCAGGAGATGACTTGAAATACTTTGTATTCAGCCTCTAACACTAAAATTGCTGCTGAGGATAGCACATTCATTTTGATTCTGAAGATGGGATTTTCTGCCTCTTGAAGACTTGAGGATATTTCTGTAATCCTGAATTACCTCCATTCTATGCATCGAAGGGTCTGATGTTGTCCCTGAGCAAGCAAATCCATTGCAGTAAGAGGATATGAGGGACAATCAAAACCTGTAAGGTCAAAAATAATATATTTATACATGAAAATGTTGAATGGGTAAGGTTTAATACAGGATTCTAGAGTTGCTTGTAATCTGTTATGTAGACGCTATATTCTGCTGTAGACAGTAGTTATATTTAAAGTTGGCATTTCTGTTTGGGAGGGCATTTATTTAGGAAATTCACTGTAGGCACTAAATAATTGGATAGCTAACATGGAATCTTAAGAAAACTAGTGTGTTTCTGAACTGTTAGCTAATACTAAAGCTTAAAACCAAGAGTCTGTGACTGTCATATGCAGGAGGCACAGTCTCTCCATGCAGCCAGAACCTTTTTACATGTGTATCTTGGTGTATCTACCCTGCAGAACAAGGGGTACCATTAAAATATCTTGAGTAATACATTAGGCACAAGGTCGTAGAGGAGCTCTTCAAGGGTGAATTTCTCTCAGCATAGTTTAATGTCACTTCATGGTGCCAGTACTTCTAGCTCTGGGTGTCTGCTACACTGTTCTTTGTCTTGGTTGTGGTAAGGATAAAATATTAATTCCTTTAATTTCTTAAATAGATGATAATTTCATTATAAAATTAAAAATATAAGCATAAACCATGTCCACAGTAAAGTAGCAAATAAATGAGGTTATAGATGCCTTAACCAGAATACCCTTTGGGCTATAAGAGGTGTGATACTCATCTACACTGACTACTGTTAATCATTGCGATTGATTGGTGTTGCAAAGACAGGACAAATAAACGGCCTGAAGTTTTCTCACACTCCATTTTTTTTGGTTTTACTGGAAGTCAGATCACCTTTAATGTATCTGGTCATTCCCAGAACACAGAGAGTCATGCAGCAGCCATAGAAGCACATACACAGTTCCATATGCAAGAAACAATTGATAATCCATTATAAGTCAGATCTCCAGAAGCTGGAGGAAAGCATGTGGTTGAATGGGCTCCTGATAATAACATGCTATTATCAGTTAGTTTGAAAATTTGTGTTCTCCTCTAAACTGTTTCTTGTTACTGCTTTTGAAAATAAAAATTAGTTAGCTCAGTTTATTTATATGAAAAGTACTGTACTTTAAGTTGCTGATGAAATAGATAATGGTTACCCTTATATATTATGTATTTATTAGTGCAAAAAACCTTCAGCTATTATTTCTTCAGAAAAACATACTACAGACTTGTTATGTTCCATGTAATCTCACTTCATATTTCATTTTCAAAATTGAAAATTAGATGAAGTGAGTTAGTTCAATGATTGTTATATGGATTTATTCAAGCAAATGTCTGTTGGAAGAGTTCTCCTCACCCTCGAGTAAATTTGAGTCATTCTACATAGGGTGGAGGTATTTTGCACTTAGTATCTCATCCTTGCTTTAGCATCAGCTGACAAAACATTAATCTACACATTTAATGTTGCTAGACCATGCCTTCTTTATTCAGCATTAAGCAGATCCAGTTTCCATGTGGGTGCCTTGCACTCTTTAATCAGTCAGGATATGCTTCTGTCCTAACTTAATTTCCACTGATGTCCTAATGTGGTTAGTTGATTTAGTCTGCTATACTGAATTAACTACATAAATTGAGTTCTTGTGCCTAAAGCATGTGGGTTTTGATGTTTCCAGTGTGTTTTGTTCCATGAAGAACTTAAAATTTTAACTTTGTTTGTTTGAATAGGATCGAAAACTTCTTGCCACGGCGCAGCAGATGCTCCAGGACAGCAAGACAAAAATAGAAGTTATAAGGATGCAGATTCTTCAGGCAGTCCAGACCAATGAACTGGCTTTTGATAATGGTGATGGAGTAGAAAGGAAATATGAATCATTATTGTCAGAATGCCATGTGGATATGTACCCATCTGCACACAAATTATGATAAAATTTTTAATAGGAATGGTTGACAAAGCTTCATGAACCAAAAATAATCAATAGCCTAGGCATACTCTTGTTTGGATGCCAGATACATCTGACTGAGGCAAAATGCCATAAGCTTAATGAAGAGAAATACAATCTCTTCATCATCCTTTTACTACCTTATGCAGTCCTTTTTTGCTTTGTGGTCTTTGGTCTCCCTTCATTGGGCTTTTCTTTTTGTCTTAACAGTAACTATGAATATTCATTAAAGCGTATAATATTTTCACTATCCTAAAAAATAAAAATAAATAAAATCAGACACAGGTACAAAGCCTTCTTGTCATACTTAAATAGATTGACCTTATTATTGCTAATGGAAGGTGACTTTTTGCTATACTGATGGGTATGTAGGCTAGATTGAGTAGTAAACAACTGTTTCAAAAACAAAACCAAAAAACCAACCAAAAAGTCAGTGTTTTTAAAACAACCTGACTTGAACTACTCATACTGCATTCTGGAAGTATTTTTAAAATTGCATTTCTTTGGGAATCTTTAAATAAATTTTTAAAAAGAATTTACCTCCGAGTTACAATAGCCTGAGTATACAGTAAATTGTGAGCATATTGGTACATCTGTCTTGAGCTTTATTTGTGTATAGTTCTTATTGAAGTTCTATGACAATGTTCATAATCAGGGCCTGGATAATCAAAAACTTCTGTTTTGTTTTGTAACATTGGGGTTAGTTTTCTTTGTTTCTATGTTTATGACACTTCTGGCTTTCTTAATTCTTTTTTTTAATCAGTATTATTAGCATGTGGATTATGTGTATCATTTGTTCAAAAGAAAAAGAAAAATGCCTTTCTGTGTTTCTACTATTTTTAGAGCTTTAAGCAGAAAGGAAAATATCCAGAAAACTTTCTAGTTCTGTGTAGGAAATCTAAACCCTGTAAAAAGTGGACATCAGAACAGTTAACTCAAACCATTTGGGAAATGAGGTATATGGGACCTCTTACAGTCTCTGTGCTGGAAGAAGCTAGACTCCCTGGGGTTGCACCTGGAGGAGAATGATCAGAAACTGATCAGGGATATATTTAGCTACAGAGTAGTTTGGAAGATAAATCCAGAGAGCATGGTTCAGAGATGTGGAAGTCTCAAAACCTCCCCCTTGCCAGCTGAATGGTGTTTGAGAGATTTGGCTTTTCTGGCTTTACTGCCTTTTTCTCACATCCTCAAACACAGCTCTTCAAGGACTAGGACCTGTTTATTGGATTGAGGCCCTGAGCAGTTATTTCTTCCTTCAAATGCAAATGCTTAAAATTTGACTATTGCCTTTATGACAAACTTAGAACTTCTCTTTCAGCTACCAAATTTACATCTTTCTCTGCTTTTTTTTTTTTTTTCACCTTTTTCTTTCTCCCCTGTATGGGGAAAGGATTAATAGTAAAGAAATTAAACACAGGCATGATGTTCAATGCAGACTGTTTGTTTGTATCTCTCTGCAGCAAAACCTGTGATAAGCCCTCTGGAACTCCGCATGGAGGAATTAAGGCACCATTTCAGGATAGAGTATGCTGTGGCAGAAGGTGCAAAAAATGTGATGAAATTACTTGGATCTGGGAAAGTTACCGACAGAAAGGCACTTTCAGAAGTAATTTACATCATTACAATTTCTAATGCTTTATTTTACACCTTATTTCATGGGAAAAAAAAAACCAACCAAACTTCTTTATTATTATTTTGAAAAGGCACAAGCAAGATTTAATGAATCAAGCCAGAAGCTGGACCTCTTGAAGTATTCACTGGAACAGAGATTGAATGAACTTCCTAAAAACCATCCCAAAAGCAGTATTATTATAGAGGAGCTTTCATTGGTCTCTTCACCCACATTAAGTCCTCGTCAAAGTGTAATACCTACTCAAAACCAGTATAGTACACTGTCCAAACCAGCAGCTTTAACAGGTATGATTGATGGAGCTTTTTATTTTGTGTTTTAAAATAAGTCTTTAATGCCAACTTGTATTTCTTTCTGGACATATTTCATTGTTGTTCTTTTCCTAGACAAAGACATTTAGAATTTCCAAGTGTCTATGCACCACAAAAATGCAGATAAGTGACTTTGATTTATTTGTTAATCTTTTTTATAATCCTTTTGAACAAGTGGAATTCTGGCCTCAAGTTAGGTTGCCATGGAACAGTGTTACTAGTGTTTGCCTAAAGCCTTTCATCTTTAGATTATCAAGCACTTTAAAAGGTGGGTAAGTATCACTATCCCCATGTTACAGATGGGGAACCTGAGGTGCAGAAAAAGTGACCTGCCCTGTTCATACAGCAAGTCAGTGGCAGAGCTGGAGACAGGTATCCTATTTTCTCCCAGTCCCTGGTTTACACACTGACTTCCAAGAAGGTGATATTTATGCTACCAAAATATTGTATTTCTAAACCAAAGAGCAAAGGAGATCCTACAAACATGCGTGGAACTAGTGAAGCCTTTGTTTATTGGTGTGAATTGTCTTCCTTACAATTAAACATGGAAATCCTTATTGTTATTTTTGAGAGATTTAGCTTACTGTGAGGTAACAGTAAATTTATATATAAATATAAGACTTTGGAACTCCTCATAGTTTGTATTCACCTGGAATTGTTGTCCTTCTTTGGAATTGAAGTGTTTCAAGAGATGAGCCATACTCAACAAAGCTCTTAAAACTTTTGCCTACCACTTTTAGTAACGTAAATACACTTGACTCTTTGGGTGTATATTGCTTTACTAAATTTATTTAATAGTAGTCATATAAGAATTACTAGTTTGGGGTTTTTGGTTTTGTTTCCTAAAACAGTCTACATGTAAATATTAAACCAACTATTAAGTTTCTTCCAAAAACACTCAGTAATTCAGATGTTACTCTAGTTATACATGTATGACTGAAATCAGAACTGTGTTTTGAAGTACTGTGGGTTATACTTTAAAACAAAAAAAAGGAAGCTTGCTAAGCTACAATAATAGTAAAATGGAGTGAATCTACTAGTCTTCCACTTTGGCTCAGTAAAACACATAGCACAAGGTAAAAAGCATCAGCACCTCAGCTGAGAGCTCTTGTAAAGCTGCAGAGCATGAGGGGAACTTCTTTCCACAATACATTGTCTCAGATGATCAGTGACCATGGCAGGAGGTATCATGCCTTGATTTTATTACAATTCCTTTTGATTATGTTTTTCTGTAATACATAATCATGGGTCAGGTACATTACAGTGACATGTAATTCCTCTTTAAACATGATTTACTGAAACATGCCAACAGTTTCTAATAGGAATTATCATAACAGCTACATGCTCATGAAGTTCTTAATAGTTTCATAGTGGCTACAAAAAATGCTGTTGTATGGAACTGGATTTCAATGAAGGGTGTCTGTGTTTGCCCCTAACACTTTGTGAAAAATAGATTGGTGCTGCTATCACATTTTTTTAAGTGCATCAGCAAACTTTCTGATACACATCAGAATCTGGGAATGAAATACTCTTTTACCTTTTTACCTTTTAACCAGCCAATAGCATCTCTATCTCTTCATAGCCTAATGCTTAGCTGTCACTTATGGCTGTTAGTTCCCAACAGGATGGGATTTCTCCACAGACTGGATTCTAGGTGTCTGTTCTGTGGGCTGTAATTTTGCCAGACCATTTTTAGGTCAGTCTGAGTTGTTACAAAAGAGTACTTTTAAGTTTCACAGTTAAGTACATTTCCTGTCAAAAGAACACTTAGGAGCTGCATTCCTAGCTGACAATATGATTATGAACTGGCTAATTTCACCAGTTCCAATAGTTAGGTTTGTCAGTGTCAGTGGTGTCACCATTTTACAGATGCTGTCTTGTCCAGGACGAGGTAAGCCTACTGTTCTCATAACCATCTGTGGTATTCAGATGTTTCTGTGCAGCTCTGCTGGAGGAGTCTCTTAAATTAGAGCAGCAGCCTCTCTACATCATTTGGTTAAAGATACAGATTTTGAAGAGTAGATTCCTGACTGAATTTGAGTTTATAGAAGCTGAGACGAGTTGGAACAATACAATTATTATGTACTAACTCAAATTTTACTTCAGCAGGCAAATGAGATTTCTGAATATATCTTGGAACAAATTTGTACTCTCAATAGTAAATGTGTTAAATACCAAAGCAATATACCCAATATTAATTAGTTATATGAAACTCATTAAAAACTGGTATTGTCACATTTGCAAGATCCATTGTTTTAACAGGAAACCTAATATTCGTCATCTTAAAAAAATGACATTGCTTACAACTTGAACCCAAGTAATTGGGTTCTCAAGTGAAGAAAGCAAGATACTTCTGAGTCACAGAGCAATACTTTGTGTTATTTTGGTAAACTATAGCTCCTTCTAGAAGGTCGAGTCCCACATATTTGTCTTTTAATGCTTATTTTCTGTATATTTTTCTGCCTTGGATCTGTGTTTTGATTTCATCTGACATTTCTGTTACACCCTGTGGGGGGTCACAATGGGAGCTGCTGCTATAAATTCACCATTAGTCATTCACTTTGTTTACTTCAGAGCAGACATCTTTGAGCAATCGTCTGTCCTGTTGCAGGTACCCTGGAAGTCAGGCTGATGGGCTGCCAAGATATTTTGGAAAACGTCCCTGGTCGATCCAAAGCCACGTCGATTGCACTGCCTGGGTGGAGTCCAAATGAAGCCAAATCAACTTTCATGAGCAGAACCAATAGAAGTAAAAGTGGGAGTAGCAGAAACCTTCTGAAAACCGATGACTTGTCCAGTTGAGTATACTCTTGCTTTTCCTATCTTTAGGCACATTTTTATTTACATTTTAACGTGCATGCCATGTTGTGTAATTTGAAACACTAAATTGAAGTGTTAAATTTGTTTCTTCATCTGTCAAGTCATTCAAAAAGAAAAAAAAAATCTCAATCACACTATTACACCCATAAAAACCAATTAAATATGAGATTACATTAAGGGAATCTTACTGAAGCTTTTTTTTGTTTGTAGAAAATCCTCTTAAAGATTTAAGCTGAGTTTGTGTACTTTACTTACAGATGAAGTCTGTGCTGTACTGAAGCTGGATAACACTGTGGTTGGTCAAACTAGCTGGAAACCTATTTCCAATCAGTCATGGGATCAGAAATTTACACTGGAACTAGACAGGGTAAAAATGTGGTCTTACTTCATTGACAGCTATAGTCAATTTGTAGAAAAATTTCATGTTGCTTTTTTTTGCCCCCCTCTGTTGTTGTGATTATGTTCAAATTTCATACGTGTGAGTATTCCTGTCCTTAAAGAAAGAAAGCTTAAAGGAAAGATTAAGCTGTTATACTGAGCTGGCAGTCTAGAAGCTTTACATTTACTGGCCTAGAAAGTGACATAATATTTGTATCCAAGACCTAACACTTAGCATCTCCTTAGTCTGTGACAGGTGGTGGTTAAATTATTATTAGAATCATCAACATCTCATTGTTTATTATTCAGTTCTAAGATCAGACACAGTTTGGATTTTGGTAAAGCTATGGCATGGAATTTTTATAGTGCTTCCATAACAGTGTTCTCATGTGAAGCTGGTCAGTTTTTCAGGAATAATATATATGT
>VYZU01042424.1:56637-75496 GCA_013401355.1 Ceyx cyanopectus
AATTTTACTTGGAGTATACAAGTATCAAAATGATATTTGATGCTTCTTTGCTTTCACCTTTTGAAGGGAACTTGTGTGATGTAGTTTTAATCAGGCAATTGTTTTTTAGATACTTTAACATACAAGGATTTTTGTTTCCATCACTGTTTAAAATAGATGAAAATTGAACTAAGTTTTAGGAGCCTAAATGTCATCTCCAGTATATATTGAAAACAAATGAGAAAGGAGGAGGAAAAAAACAACTTTTAAAACCACCTTCCTGTTTTTCCTCTCTCCCCACCAAGCCCCACCCCTTCTGAGCCCCAAACCAGATTACTTGCATCTAGAAAGGAAGCAGTTTTAGACCTGTGGGTACACAAACTAAGCATCATGCAGCACAAGATTAACTGCTGTGGAGTCCTGAAGCTTTGGTTAGTCTCAGATTAGGACTAGAATTAATGAAAGTTTAGTAGCAGCACCTTACAGCCAGTATGTGTCATTTTTAAGAACTCAGTATTAGATGCTCATTTAAGAACTCATTATTAGAAAAGGACCTTCTGCTGGGTAAGACCATGCAGCCTTCCATATTTGAAATGCACATGCCAAACCCCATCTCTTTTTTTCTTGTTATCTGTTGTTCTTAACTTTTGTTTTTTTTAAAAGCTAAAGCTGTCATATCAAGACAGTAAGTTGATGGAATTAAATTGTGCTAATTGAAATTAGTAACGTGAGATGCTGCTATTATATTATTGCAGGATTCTTCACATTTTGTAAGAAGCTTTTGTAACAAGCACACAAGACACCCTAAGAATAAACAAATAAATAAATAAATCCCACCAGCAATATTTAGCTGTAGCTGTTAAAGTTTTTGGCCCCTCTTCAGAGGCAGGGTACAAACATTGCATATGCTTATGAAGATACTGTATAAAGTCTTGCATCGTGATGCTCCTAGAGGTACTAAAATGTCAGTGTGCAGCCATGAAATGCAACTGATACTTGTGAATAACAAAGAACACTAAAGTTGAATTTCTAAATGCAGGTGAAAGTTTGTTGTTCGAGCTTGAGCTAGAATATCTTGAAGTAGCACAGTTGGTACTGTGATTCATGAAGTCTGGTGACTGTTTGTGAATCTCTCCTACTGCTGGGGGAATTCTACACTTAGCCCAGTGACCATATACACAGTGAAATGCTGCAGTCAACCTAGGGAGAGCTTGCTCAGTGTGACTGCTTGGCCTTGGCACTCCTTGAAAGTAACAGCTCTGCATCTTGAACCTTGAGTTGCTAGATCTTGCTGTAGCAGAGACAATTGCTCCTCAGTCATTTCCCTTGTGTGTGTTTCCTGCCACAGTCACGTGAGTTGGAAATCTCCGTGTATTGGCGTGACTGGAGGTCTCTGTGCGCTGTCAAGTTTCTGAGGTTGGAAGATTTCCTGGATAACCAACGGCATGGCATGTGTCTGTATCTTGAACCCCAGGGCACCCTGTTTGCAGAGGTAAGAATGTTTCTTGAACACCCTTGCAAGTATGACGTTGCAGAAAAGTTTTTCTTAAACTTTTGAGAATACATTTTGTTCCGAAACTGGAATATAACACACGTTCTTTCAACTGCAGGTTACGTTTTTTAATCCAGTTATTGAGAGAAGACCAAAACTCCAGAGGCAGAAGAAGATTTTTTCAAAACAGCAAGGTGATTAATATAAACATGTAGAAAAAAATCTGCTTAAAAATTGTACAGATCTGTGATTTTATTTTATTTTTTTTTATACAGAGACCTAGTATTTGCCCATGAATAAATCTATAGGTAATGAAGGATTTGGCATTGAATTTAGAAATGTTTTGGTTTAGAATTCTTTATTATGCATTAGCATTTAATGGTGAATAATTAGGAGTTGCTAAGGAATATGACAAATTCAGTTTGTTCTTCATGAACTGATTAATATGATTATTTTTTTTTCATTATAGCTTTTGGTAATAAGCGAGGAAATGACTTGCACTCTGTTTTGGTTTTGGTTTTTTTTTTCACAATATCCACAGGCAAAACATTTCTCAGAGCTCCTCAAATGAATATTAATATTGCCACTTGGGGCAGGCTGGTAAGAAGAGCTATTCCTACAGTAAATCACTCTGGCACCTTCAGCCCTCAAGCGTCGGTGGCCGCTGCTGGGCCGGTGGGCGACGCGCACATCCCGGAGCTGACGCTGCCAGCCAAGTAGGTGATAGCCACGGCTTTCAGACACTTCTAAGAGCAAGAGTAACAGGGAGATACTTATGCCCTAGTGTATGTAATGTGTGTCATATCTGTTTATTCTGCAAGACTGCAGACCTTTCAGTGTTTTAATTTTGGACATCCATTTTGTAGAGAGATCTGCATGCACAGGATTTGTGTTAGGTGAAAACTACCTAATGTGCAGTTTTAAGTTGGTTTTCATACTATTAAAACAGTCTCTGCTATACACTGAGGAGTTATTTTTCTTGCCAGTGACTCTCCTGTAGCTAAATTGGACTTTGAACTTGAGCCTGAGCCTCCACCTGCTCCACCCCGTGCATCTTCCCTTGGGGAAATATCTGAATCTTCTGAGATAAAGGCTCCTGATGTGCCATCTCAGGCAAGTAATTTTAAGAATTTCAAGCCATACAGTTCAGCAAGCTTGCAGTATTGGCACCTTTATGATGTATTTCTTCCCTTGTATTTCAGTGTATGCTCCCTTACCTTACACATAAATAATTGTGTCAACAGAATGCCCTGATTACCCTTGGTAGGAAACTGTTTCCATGGTTGCTGTGTTTAACTCTTCACGTCATTTGGTTCCACCACAGAAAAAACAAAATCCCAAAATCATTAGAGCACTTGGGGGGAGGGGGGGGGGGAATATGCACAAAGAGCAGCACGACTGAAACAATAGGTTTCATCAGGCTGTTCTTACCTGCATCATCTTGAAGTATACTATTTTAGCTTAGGCAAATCTTGTGTTAAGAATTCCACATGCTTATAGTAAAACTTGCATTAATTTGCAATCAGTTTTTAGATTTTCAGACTTCTTTTTCTTCACAGGATGAAGTAACAACTTTTGATTTTGAAAACGGCAGAAATAATATTGTCCCAAAACTCCAGCCTGAAATAATCTGTGAGCCTGATGCTCCCCATTCAGACACAAAATACACCAACACCCGAGAGCCTGAAGATAGAAGGTAAAAATGCAGAGGTCTTGCTATTTATTGATCTGAATAATATTTCTTAAAGGTAACAAAGAAGAATATTTTTGACTGTTTTGTTTTGTTGTTTTGCTTTTTTTTAATTTAAATAGATCACAACAGAGATTTCAATTCAGTCTGAAGGATTTCAGATGTTGTGCTGTACTGGGCAGAGGACATTTTGGAAAGGTAAATGTCAAAAGGCTGTATCAAATGTCAAGGCTGTATCCAAAACTTGGTATAGCTCTTAATGAATGGCTTATGTTCTGCTTCAGGTGCTGTTGGCAGAGTACAAAAACACAAATGAGATGTTTGCTATTAAAGCCTTAAAGAAAGGAGATATTGTCGCTCGTGATGAAGTAGACAGGTCAGTTTGTAAAATACAGTCCCTGGATTCTGTAAATCAAAGGTGTTTTCTTTCTCCATGTAACATAACTGTAAGCTTTTATTCAGTGAGTTGTCATCTCCTGGCTTAGTTGCCTGCTGCAGACAGTCTTTCTTTGGGAGCAAGGAGGGAGCAGTGTAGCCCAGGAATAATCTGGAATTATTGTAGATAGATGTTTATTATATTGTTACTGGTTTTTCCACTTTCTGTTGTACACAATTAAAATAAAAATGGATTAAAGCTAACATCATTATATCAATGCAGAGTTAATGCAGGTCTCTGAGTATTTGGAAAGGAAATTGTCAGGGTAACAATTTTCAGGGACTAAAAGGTTTCCTTTTTTTTATATATATGAAAGTAACCATGAAAATCCTGGCATCAATGTGTGTACAAGTATTAAACCTCTTTCTTGAAACAAAAAGTGTTCTTACCCTGAGGAACAGAGGAAAAAGATATGAGATATAAATTACCAAATAGTGAGTTGAAAAAACATGGTTGGGTATTCAGCTTTAAATTTTTCCTCATTTTCTGTTTGCAGCTTGATGTGTGAAAAGAGAATATTTGAAACTGTGAATAGTGTCAGACATCCCTTCTTGGTGAACCTTTTTGCTTGTTTCCAAACCAAAGATCACGTTTGCTTTGTAATGGAATACGCTGCCGGTGGGGATCTGATGATGCACATTCATACTGATGTCTTCTCTGAACCAAGAGCAGTGTGAGTATCTGTCCCTTGTTCTGGCAGTTACTGAAGGACATTTTGTTCAGTGGATAAGAACTCAGATCTTTATCATCACGTGCCTCTGCATTCTGTCATTTCAGTAAATAGTGTGGCACTTTTAAAAAAGAGTCAGTCTCCAACTGGTTTTGTTAGAAGATGTGTCCAGGGTTAACATGCCTGAACCCACACTGAATTCAATTACATACAAATGTTTAATGCTATATTATAAGCTGTTTGGGATTTTTTTTAAGATCATGTTAAAAAAAAAACAAAATTAAGAGTTAAAATAGCAGAGACTAAAAACAGAAAGAATAAGCCAAATAAGAAATCGCTCACTGCCACAGCAGTGGATGCTGCAGAAAATATATCCTCTGGGTCAAGTGAACATATTACAGCTTGAAAGCTGCAAGTTTAATCATTTTTGCCATCTGGCTTTAAAACTCTGACCTTGTCTAAAACTAATCTGTACCTGGAAAAACAATCTGTAATCTTCAGAGAGGATGGTTAATAAAAAAGATCAATAATAACGGACTTCACATTCTGAAAAGCACAACTAAAATAAATTGAAATCTTCACTTTTCACTTCTTCAACAGCTTCTATGCTGCATGTGTGGTTCTTGGACTTCAGTATTTGCACGAACACAAAATAGTCTATAGGTAAGTAGTCACTAACCCATTTCTAACAGATGAATTGCAGCTCTTCTGACTAGTACTGAAGAAACATCAGTGATGCAATTCTGTTCTCAAATATCCATTTAGAGATTTGAAGCTGGATAACTTACTGCTGGACACAGAAGGCTTTGTGAAAATCGCGGACTTTGGTCTTTGCAAAGAAGGTAATGAAGGCCCTGAATCTTTCTTTCTAAAGGAATTCCATAGTCTGGGTTACTCTTGACTGTTCCTTGAAACTTTTATACTGTGTACTTAGCCTCTGTCATCTAAAGAAAAAAATACATCTCTGTACAAATATGGAGATAGGAGGAAGTTTCTTAGGGAAATGAGAGGCATTTGAGCATAGCCCTGGGTTTTTTTTCTACTCCAGTTGCAAGCATCACCTGTTCTGATTCTTACTTCATGTGTCTGCTTATTAATAAGGCACATTGCTACATTTTACAAGTTAGCAGAAAAAACATTAGGTGTTTTTCCTCATTCTAAACATGTTGACACCATACAATGAAGACAAATACCATTATAATCCATACCTCACTCTTACTTTTTTACTAATTCATTATCTATTTTTTTAACTCTGAAATAGCCACAACACTAAACACATGGAAACGATGTGCAAAGTATGTTGTAGATAAAATAGAGACATCTGCCACAAAAGGGCAGCCTAGATGATAGAAAGTTACTTTCAAGCATCTAATTACTGGCCTTTCAAAGAAGACCTAAAGTAGAGGTATCAGCTGACATTGCAGTGTCTTTCTCAAACCCCGTTGTGGGGGGAAGATCTAGAGAGGTGCATTTCATCCTCCAGTTTATATAGCCAGCCCTCAAGTCCTGTGACTTGAACTACAAACAAGTTTCATAAATGACAAAAGGAAAGGAGGACAAGGGAAGCTCTACAATAAATGGGTTTTAAGCTTTCTGCAGCATCTCCACTTGTAGTGTCTCCTCAGCCCTTGTGATGCTGATATCCCAAACTGTGCCCCTCTTCCAGATAGACAGGGCTGTTTTGCTCCAAGGTGTTTCCATGCTTTTACTGTATGTGGTTTTGCAGAAGTATCCATAGTAGGGACGTTTAACTAAACTAGCATTCCACTTTCTTCTACTAGCTGGTAGAAATGTAGCATGAGATTGTTTGTGTCCTTCCAAGCAGAGATAACTGGGTGACAAAGGTGTAACTGGAAGCTTAATTTGGCTCATTTCATATAGTTAGGGAGAGAAAAACTTGGTGATCCCCACCCAGAGCAAAGGCCTGGCAGGGAAGAATGGGGGAATGTTTCACCTCATTGGCCTGAACCTGCAGAGAGGCCCTGGAACTACAGTATCAGCTGAAGCTACTCTAGAGAGGGGCTTTACTTGCTGGACAGCGAGGTTGGGTGAGTGGCAGAAAATAACTGCTTGTTTTTCATTCACTGTTAATTTTTCAGGAATGGGATTTGGAGACAGAACAAGCACATTCTGTGGCACACCAGAATTTCTTGCTCCAGAGGTGCTGACAGAAACTTCCTATACGAGAGCTGTAGACTGGTGGGGTCTTGGTGTACTTATCTATGAGATGCTTGTGGGTGAGGTAAGTTCTAGTAAGACACAGTGGAGTTATAAACCCAATGTCTGTTAAAAAGGGTACAAAACTCAAGATACCAGCCTGTCAGCATTTAACATGGCTTCCCCATTGTAGTGATACTTGCATATATGTATGTATAGGCATAACTAGTTTTACAGTGAGCATTTTAATGTGTTTCATCAAGAAAAGTATTAATACTGAGCAGTTACTTACCTGATATTATCTACTATAATGCTACAGAAGTCATGAGTCATGTCATGAGTTTGAATCATCTGCATAAAGAATTACTTCTTTATGTCTTAAATCCAATTACAGCAATGGCACATTAATATCTCTAAGCAAGAGCATAGCACATCTGGTTTGGGGGAGCTTGGTTACCAGCATATATCTGCTGTCATCAGATCTGGATGTGTACAGCTATAGCAGCCTTCTACTGTCAGATGTTTTTGGGGAGAAAACTCAGGTTCTGAACTCCTGTATTTTGAATGGAAGTGAACTTTTAATGCATAAAACTGGATGCTAGTGAAAGATTATGGCAAACATAATGCTGTTTACTATTTGAATTATACATGTGCTAAAATAGAATGCCCCAGTTCCATGTAAATGAGCTGGCATAAATAAATTACTACTGAGTAGTTATTTACCACTGCCTGTGTTGCTTCCCTTCTGGTCCATTTTGTTGCAGTATCTCCCAGGCAGCACAGGGACAGTGTATATAGATTTGCTCATCACTTTGTTCTTTTTCAGAAATAATGATTGGTAAACTTTTTTCACTTTGAGATTAAAAGAAAAAGGACAAAAAACTTGTAGGGTGTTGCCTACATAGAATCATAGAATCCACAAAGCAGTTTGAAAAACACTGAGCTGTAACATGCTGAAGATAATACAAAAACAAATTAGTTTTCACCATGTCACCTGTGAATGGCAGCTGTCCCAGAGAAGAGCTGGTACATTCTTTCCCCGTTCCTTGTATATCTTGTGTCAGAGCTCAATTGAAGATCCCAGTTTTAGGTGTTTCTGCTTCTAAAAACACATTTTTAAAGCACAGTCCTTCAGTAAGAATTAAGGGATAATACCAAGGTGCCTTGCTTTTCTGTCTTGCTTATGGAAAGCAACCCTGTCTGTTTCTGGAATAAGGAAGACAATTTCAGGGTGTCTAATTGCAAATCATCAGCTGAATATATGTATTTTTTTCAATTGCAAGTGATTTTTAAGCCTATTTAATAGTTTTGGGGCTGGTTTTTTTTTACTTTCATTATAGTCTCCCTTCCCTGGAGATGATGAAGAAGAGGTGTTTGACAGTATTGTGAATGATGAAGTAAGATATCCACGATTTCTGTCTACAGAAGCCATCTCTATAATGAGACGGGTAGGAACATCATAAGATTATTACAGTATTCCCCTCTTATCCTGTTTTCTCTCCAACATTAAGGAAATCACTTTTCTTGGAACAAAATACTTCAAGAACCTATGCTTGGTATTCTTTTTCTAGAATTAAATTTCAGACTTTCCTCACTCACATTGTGCCATGCTGCTCATCATCTTAGATGAGAATTGTCAGTGCCATTCCATTTATTCAGGAGCAACTTTTTCTTTAAAATGTAAAACCCTAGAGGCTCTATTTTCTCTCAGCACTGAGTTGCCTACTCACCTCTAACTCGAGAAGTGTTCTCCTAGCAGAACACTGCTGCATTGACCTATTTGGTAGATTTACATTGTCACATGAATATTTTAATTCAAAGACTTCTAAATCTTTTTGGTTTCACTCCAACTGGGGCAGGGAAAGTCCTTTTCTTGGCAAAGAACAGCTGATTTTTGTTTATGATTGTTATTAGTGCTGTTCCTTAGTGTAATGCCTCTACTTACCTAAAGTAGACACTTGAAGCTGTCTGAGTTAGAAGCTTTATCACAGTTGATAGAAAGGCATCTCCTGCAGGTGACTCAAAGCCTTTGGAAGCAGCTTCTCCACTTAGAATCAGTCTAGCACCCAGTTCAGCAACGTGCTGCAGCATGTAAGTTAAAGCATGTCACAGTAACTGCTGTGCATAGGTATTTAAATAATAGCATAAAACTATTCTACATCTTAAAATTATTTGCCTACTGCTAGAGAGCGTGTGTCTAGAGAACAAAGGAAGAATACAGTTTTAGGATGGTACCCTGGGGAGGGTATTTTTACTGTGACAATTATCATGCCCCTGTCCCCAGGCAGCTGCTGAGCTGCACCTAGAAGACATGTACCCCTAACTTTGTGCTTGCAGTTTACTAGGTGCTGGGGGTGAACTGTTTCCAGATGAAAAGTCCCACATAATATAGAAGACATTATTTTTTTGATGGCTGCATCATGAATCTGTCAGCTCACAACTGCATCAGAGTTCTGGTGTTAACTAGCAAACCCCTTTGACTGGGTGTGTAAAGCAGGACTCAGCCCTCTCCCAGTAAATCAGCTGCTGTGGTATAGCTGGGCAAGGAGAGAGCAGTGTGGTATCTCTTCTCAGCCAAGCAACAAATACCAGCTTCTGTAAATTCTCTATTTACCAAGCAAAAAGCACTTTTCAGTACCTCTGTGCTAAACAGTAGCCCCACAAGCCACCTTGGGTACCCAGACTCAGTCCCCAGAGCTGCAGTGAGACAGGTCAGTCTGCTCTCTCCCTGTTGATGGTGAGCTGCTGCTGGCATCACGCTAACAGGCTCGGGTACCTCCTCCAGAGCACTGCTACCTCGACCTACGTCCTTCTAGGGCACCAAGCATTTTCTACACATCAGGCAATAGGAATTCCACTGTCCCCCTGATCTCAGTGTTGGCTCTTGGAGAGTAGCCCTCATCTTCCCTTTGTTCTTCCCCCTACCTCTGCATTTTTGCACTGAAATCTTCCATGTTTTCTCAGCTGCTACGAAGAAATCCAGACCGGCGTCTTGGAGCTGGAGAAAAAGATGCTGAGGATGTAAAAAAGCATCACTTCTTCAGGGTGAGTACAAACCAGTATCATTCCTAAGGACAGGAAGGAGTAGCAGACCATAAACTAAAGCTCACTTGGTTTATTTTACAGCTAATAGATTGGAATGCTTTACTGGCCAAGAAAGTGAAGCCCCCTTTTGTACCCACGATTAGAGGACGAGAAGACGTTAGCAATTTTGATGATGAATTTACCTCTGAAGCACCGATCCTCACTCCGCCCCGGGAACCAAGGATACTGTCAGAAGATGAGCAGGAAATGTTCAGTGATTTTGATTACATTGCTGATTGGTGTTAACTTCTAGACACTGTGAAACCCCAGCTGACTGGCTCACAAGAATGCCTCTCTCAGAAGAATACCGACCCTTCAATTGCTCTCTGTGCCACCTGTAGCTTCTGTTTTGTTGTTTGTTTTTTTTAAATCACATGAAGACCCTTTTAAGGACTGTTTTAACACTCTTGTGAAGAGTGGCCTCTTTGTATATTTTTTTTTTATCTGAGCACTGGAAAGCAGGTCTATGGAGTTCTTACGCTGAGTTGGTGAATCCAAGCTGCATTAAGCTTCCCACACACGTGCACACGTGGATCTGTACTGTCTGTCTCACTCCTCTGCAGCAGATAACATCGCTTTTAAAGTGTCTGCCTTAAGTGGGAAAAGCAGCCTTGGAGCTAGGTCATGGCTCTCTCTACTCAGCCACATTGCAGGAGAAGTTTGGGATACAGATGACACTCGCACAGAACATGGTTCTAGCTGGAGAAGGCAAATTATTTCAGTTAAATATTACCTTGTTCAGTCTATGAAACTACACATTTCTATGTACACCTTCATCTTGTCTTCTTAAAATACTGGTCTTGAGAACAGATATGCCTTGTTTTGTAAATTTTCTACGGTATTTATTAGGACAAATGCTGAACGCCTTGCCTTTGAGATAACAACAGTGTAAGTGCTTCCATTACAAAGAAAAATCCAGAAAGTTTACCAAAGCCACTTGCCAAACAGTTTTGCCTTCAAGCTTTTTAAGCATGGCTTAAAACCCTGGTTGATATGAAGAATGTAACAAGGACATTGCTCAGTCTAGCTACAAAGAGCAAAGCATCTGCATTTCCCAAGCCCATCCTCTGCTGTACTCTTCTAACTTCTTACACCTTCCCCCTCACCAAGTGGACAGATAAGTTAACCAGGCTGTAGCTAACCACCTAGATCATCCTCTTATCTGCTGTACAGTATCATATCACTTTTAGAAAACCTAAGGATTTTCAATGTATACATGCTGTGAACATGTATATTTGGAAGTTGTAATGTATTCTTACGTCCAGGCAAGTAATTTAATTGTACCACTTCATGAACTTTGCACAGTGGCCAAGAGAACAACACAGAACTCGAGTGAAAAGAAAAATACTCCTAAACACAGAGGCCACTGAACTCCAGAATTTAGATTGGCAGTTACTGAGTGTAAAAGCAATATGTTGTAACAGAATGTATAAATATTTTTGATAAAACCAGTGTATATTTTATAAACCCCTCAACACTAAAAGCTGTACCTCAAAAGCCGAAGACCAGACACTGTGCATACTTGTAAACCACAATCTGTTTTTGGCACCTGGTGTTCTCTGGGCAGACATTAATTCCTGGAAAGTAAATTTCCTGTGCAGTCCTTTGCTCCAGCACCCTCCAGAGCTTAGCACCCGTGTCCTGTCACAGGGTGATCCCAGCCACGAGCGTGCTGCTCACGGGCCAAGACATGAGAATCAGCACTCCAACGAATTCACAACCAGCCATTTTACCCCTTCAAAGCAACGAGTGTGCAACACTGAGGTGGTGGTTCAAAATCAGGATGCTGAACAGACCTGCAGGGTCAGGCAGGGGAGAGGCTTGGGGACTGAGAAGAAAAAAACAACTAGTGACTAGGTCTAAATCAGGCACACGCCACCCCACGGGAACAAGGAAGGCATCTTTACCAGCCCAGCCAATCATGGTTGGCAGAATGAATCAACTTTCAGCAAAATTCTGTTCCTGTATCTAGCTGAAACCAACACTTTTGAGGTACAGTCAGCTCACCCTTTTTGGTTCCCAAATATATATATATGAGCATCTAATATGGTGCTTAACACTCATGAAAGTATCCTCAAAAATACCTTTTTTGTAACTACATCTTGTACAGAAATCTTTTTTTAATCTAAGTAAATCACAAAAAAAAAAAATTACAAAAAAATTAGAGGGCAGGGTATGTTCACCCAGTTAAGCTGAAAGAAAGCACTAATTTTATCTCTGTAGTTTTTAAACTATTTTTAGGCAAATTAAGATTTTAAACCCTAGATTGTAAATATATTTTGCTATACTTTATCTGTATGTGGCTGCTCAAGCACTTTGTAAGGAAATTAGGATATTTTAGAATGGTACACTATGCATTAAAATGAACTGTGCCTTTAACAAATGTCATTCTAAGTGTTTTGCAGTCATTAATATCACAAATTAAAGTTTTAAATAGAGTAATTTGTAAATTGTGTCCCAAATGTGATTTTGCTGTTTCTTGAAATGACTTGTCATGTTTTCTCCACAGGTAACTTCAGCAAAGAACTTGCACTCAGGAGGGGACTTACAGAAACACAGTCTCTTAGCAGTAGCTCAGTCTACTTCCATTCTTTTTAATACGAATAAATAATTACCTGTGAGCATACCTCCTTTCTGAGGCTGAAGGAAAGTAGCCTCCTCTTGCTTGGGTGAGCAGACCTTCTGAAGGGATGAGGAGAAGACAGTGTCTATTGAAGTCTGGCCAGCGAATCCACACCCTCCCTTCCCAGGCTGCCTGAGGGCAGGGGCAGGCACCACTCACTCCCCTCTGGTCTCTTCATTATGGTCTCTTTCCTGCCTCCCATCACCTAGGGAAGCTGTAAACAAACAGGAGCCTCTGCCCAACCCACAGGGACCTCGGGCCTTAAACAGAGGGAAGTTCTCTATTTTGAGTACTGTTAGAAATCTCCCTCTTAGGAGCAAACTGCAGTTTCTCATGACACCACTGCCCAGAGACACTCAACTTCACTACTTAGCAATGGTACACAAAGGGTTGGCTCCAAAGGAAGATCCTTTCAAGTGTTGAAATTGCAGTTGAATTCACATAGGAAGTGCCCAAGATACTGCACCCTTGCCTTTGTTGTGCACAGGGAGCAAGGCCCTTCAGCACTTTCTCCTCCCAGGCACCCTATGGAAACACTTCCCAGCAACAGCATACAGGCAGCACCAGCAAGAACCCAAAAGCTGCCCACGCCTGAACTGTAGCCAGTCTCCTTCCTTGCCCTGGCACAGGCTTTTGCTTCCACCTTGCTTTGGTAACACAAGAAGCTGGTAACCAGATAAAACAGGCTGCAGAGCTCCTGACACCTATCCCTGTACCCTGGAGAACTGATGGTGCACCCTGCACACCTCCCCCACACTGCCAGGAAGCAGGAAAACTCAGCTGTGGATGAGAAAATCGCGTAAGAGAAGCCAAATTCCTTCATCAAAGCAGCTTACTAAAGGGAGGGGAGCTGCCTACATCCCTCCCCCACAATGCTTCACATTATCTGGAGTCTACTGGGACCAGTAGCAACTGATTATCAGACTATCAGGGCCCCTTCTACTCCTGCTGTGGGCTGCACAGTTACCACCATCTCCACACCAAGGGCACTGTAGGCACTGCAGGTGGAACTGCAGGACAAGGCAGGGTCAAGCCAGGAGAGTCCATTCCTGCCTCCATCTGCTGCACTCCAGAGCTCTGGACACTATTTAAATTTCAGTCCAGACAGCTTCTGCTGTATCAACTTCAACTGCAGCAACTGCTCACATGTCAAGTGCTCATGCATAATGCCTGAAAACATCTGAAGTAAGATCATTATTGCAAGTGTAAGGTTCAGCCATTTTTAACCTGCACCTAGTAGATTTAATGTACTGACCTACACTGGAAAGGTAGTAAAAGCTGGTAAAAAAAACCCAACAACTATCACCTTAGCATTTCCCAACTGCAACAGTACATTAGAGTCAAAGCAGGACACCTCCCACAGAGGAGGGAGACACAGCAACTGGAGAGCAAAATAGGGAAAGCCCAGGCAATAGAAAACCTTGCAACAGAGCATGAGGAAATACAGTAGCGCACAATCCCTCCAGACTACCTGGAACACCTTTAATATCTGCACCAGATTTTTTCCTGACTGCAACCACCAGCTTTAGTGGCCTAACAGAACTGTACAGCCTTTGTCACTTGTTTACAGGAAAGAAAAAAAAAAAAAAGAAACTAAGTTGAGCTGCCACATTGCAATAGTCTCAACTGGCAGAAGAGGATTAAAACTAAACCAGCAAGAAAACAGTGAGGGCTATTGACAGTTAGTGCTCAGAGCACTGGCCAGGCCTTCCCTCTGGCTGCCTTAGGAGCAGATGTGGAGCAAGCGGAACTCTCAGCTGTTCATCTCGGTCAGTAAAATGAACTGGCACCTGTGATACAGAATTAACTGGGGACCCCCAAGATTCCCAGTTGAGTACATCTGCTGCTTTGCACACAAAGGGACACTGTCTGGAGGCAACTTCTTTTTAAAGCTGTTAGTGTTGGGAGGGCCGAATAACTTCTGGCCCTCTCTCCTCAGCACCTGATGCACCATTTCCAGCAAGCACTCACTAAGCATAATGGTGCCAAGAGCTCAACCAGCAGCCAGCTAGACTGCAGGGTGCATGGGCAGGGCAGAATATCTAACAGAAACATTTACTAAGACTATTTTTTACCTTCCTTTCTACAGTGCAAAGCATCACAGTTGCCAGGAATTCAAGCAGAGTCCTTAACGGGTCTCTTCAGGTGCCGGGTCACTATGTCAAGTTCACAGAAGCAAAGCAGTCAGCAGTGACAGGGAGACTGGCCAAGGAGGTGTCTAATCCTTCCACAACAAAGCTGGAAATCTTCAACAGAAGTTGTGAAATATTCCAATAGCTTTTCAGCAACTGCTTGCATACTGAGTTGTCATCTACAGTGCAGTGTGCAGCCACAAACACTAAAGCCACACTAGCCCTGTGACCAAAGCCACAAGCCAGCCCTACCCCTCCATGGACTGGGGGCCAGATCCAGTAGGTGTGTCCAGTTGCAGTCATATTCACAAGATGGTAAGTGTTTTTGGAAAACAGTTTATTTGGGAATTACATAATATTTTAAATTTTCCAAAATACATCTTACTAGATCTCTACAAAAGAAATCTAATTAAGTACAACAATAGGAAATTAAGTTTGTTGCAGCAGTCATTAAATATTTACTTCCACTAATATATACATACAAAATGCCACACAATGAGCTTGTTTACCCTTGGAATGTGTGCTGTGTTCCAGCAGTTAGGCTTCATCTCCATATCCTCCAGTTTCACAACATGAAGACTCAATATTAACACTTTGTACATCCTTTATTATAGGCCAAAAAACCAAAAGTTTGTCGTTGGTGGGTTTGGGGTTGTTGGGGTATTTGCTTTTTTAACAGAAACTAGAAGTAACCCTCTGCAATTTCACAGCTGTGGTAGTTTGTCTACTGGGGTATCAAACTTGAAGTCTGCTGGGAAGAGATCTGGAGCTCGTGGGTAGATCAGCCTGTACGATTGTCTAATCGTGACATCGGCCACACCAGCAATATCACCAATTTCTAAGACAAAAAGCAGATAAGGGATTAGTTGGGTTTTTTTGCCATCTTTATTGAAGAAACCATCAAGCACAGTCTCTCAAGAAGTGCTGTCCATTTGGATTCATTCCTAACTCCCCCAAAAGCCTGGTAAAAACTGTTTCAGCCATGGTGACTGTCATTTGCATACATAGGTCTGTCTTCTTTATACCAGAATTCAACTTATCCTGTGAATCTTGGAATAATTGGTTCCAAATTGTCAGAGGGCCAGGAGTGCAATAGTTATTAGAACATCCACTGCAAGCTCTGCCCATACCCTGCAATTCACATGAAATATGTTCACCTTAAAATTCACAGAGAATTAAAGTGAGAGGCACATAAACTTCAGATTTAACAGTTTGGAAATTAAACCTTGAGCTGCATGAAACCCTTCAGCACTGTCTGAGGACACTGAAGGAGTAACAGAGTCCTGTCTGGGTCCATGGCAGGCAGGTATGTTAACTACCACTCTTGAGGGACACAATGCAGTGGCTCAAGGCAAGCAAGGATGAAGGCACCACGCTGCTTGGGCTCGAGATCACTCACATTCTCAAGAAATTGCAATGTGATGAAAGCTCCAGGCACAGAGTAAGTGATGATTAATGCAGAACAAAGTCCCACAACCTGACAGAAAAAGGCTGTTCTTTACCTAAAAAAGCAGCTCTCTACCAAAAAATTGCTAGGTTTTCATTTCTGCTCTGAACTGGACTAGACACATCAACAGAGCTTCCACAGCAAGCTACCAGCACTGGGATCCATTTGCCACACCAAGTTCTAACCACCACAGCATTAGATTATTTCCTTCCCCATGTGATGCCCCCACCCAGGCCTGATTCTCCTCAAGCTGGGAAGCTGATCCATGCTGTGCAGCAAGCAAGAACAGCCTAGAGTTCTTTACTAGAGTCCTAATGGCCACCCTGCCAGGAGGGAATAATGCCAGGGGTGATCTACAGCCAAGCCTGCCATCCCACCAATCTTTATCACAGGCTTGCAAGAAGCCAAGGAACACCTATTAATTTAGGCGATCCCCTGGCTACTAGAGTGATTAAAGGTCTATGTCATCTGAAGTCATACCTGCAACTGCCCCAAATTTGTTTTTGTAGTATTTTAGAGCAGCAGAATAGGTGAAGTTACATTCACTTGAATGCACTAGCTTATTGCATTCAAGAATCCAACTCCTGATGCCAGAAGAAAGATAACTCAGTTTACCCTGAGCATAGCCAGTTCCTCAAGTTTCATGCTGGGAGTGGGAGATGCTGGTTTGGTCCCCTCTGTTTGCTGTCAGAATGGCAGCTTCTCACCACTTGCACAGACCTCATTCAAGTTTTACAGCAACATAGAATTCTCTCCCAAGCAGCAAAATAAAGGGAAGGAAAAATAATCTGTGAAGTTTTACCTTTTTGTGTCCTTTTCTCTGCAGAAGCTTGTGATGCCATGTAAATAGCTGCAGCTGCTACAGAAATTGGGCTTCTCCCAGGAACCAAATCCAATTCCACAGCTTTACGGGCAATGTGTGTTGCTGCCATTTGCACTTGTTTAGGAAGACCCAGATTGGAGCAGAATCTTGACATGAAGTCACCGGTTGTGATCAGATCAACGCTGGTTTCAAGAGCTTTCAAAATCAGTTTAAAACACCGTCCAATTTCCTTCTTTGAAATCCTGGATACTGCACATATTTCTATATAAAAGACCAAGAATTAAAACTTTAGGCTTGACAGCATTTGCTCAGATTTAATTTGCAAATTAAATTTGTTTCTCAATACATTAAGATCCACAAAGAAAGCCAACGTCACGAGGCCACCATCGCTAAACATGCTTTGCACATTTGAGAAACTTCAAAGTCACTTCAGTCAGTGCACACTGTTCATAAGGGGCTAATTAATACAACTTGCTTAGTACAGGAAATCTGATCATTAATGCCAGAAAATTATTTTCCCCAACTGGGCAAAGTTGCACATATTTACTGCAAAACTGCTGGCTCAAATTCAGTTAAACAGTCCCCATCATCCTGTGGCCAAAGCGATAGCTCTTGAGTTTCACAGACACTCAGAATCAAATGCTATGCCTATGACCAAAGTTCCATACCCGAGGAGCCTACTACTCACTTCAAAACTCATTTCCAGACTTCCTCCTCCCCCCTCCCCAAAGGTAAGCTGTAGCTGAGAACAACCAGTTCAGCAAAGTCCACAATGAGAAAACCAACCTCCTACAGGGACAGTAACTAGACCTTTACTGCACAGCAAAATTGAACCTATATCACTGAAAACTTACCTTTAAACGTTCTTGGAACACCCTCTTGCCTACAGGCTATGTAGAGACAAGCAGAAGCAATAGCATCATTACTCCTCCCCTTCAGGCTCTTCTGCTCATACACTTGCTTGAATAAATTATTTGTTCGATCCTTCAAAGCAAGAAGACTAAATTTAATTAACTGTAGGCCATTTAATTAGCAGCAATATCAAAAATTCATGCGCTCATTATATTATGCTAACTAAGTCAATGCCAGAGCAATTTAGGGAAGGGAGACATGAGCTTACAACTATATTTCTGGGGAGGTTGATTCTGTCTGCCATGTTGGTGATTTCTTTGAATGCGTTCATCATCGCACGGTCAGAGCTGCTCATGGTTCTGCGGTTCTGGTACTTGGAATTCCCAAATTCATCAAAACTTGCTGCACCCGTGCCCTGCAAGGAAATTTTTTTTAATTGTCAATAAATCACAGGCCACTTCCTCCTCATTTCAACAGCAAACGTCTTCCAGCTTCACACCTCTCAACTCAGGGTGCTCAGTTGGAACAGGTGAGCAAATCACACAATAGAGACTGTTCCAAACAGCAGCTCCTGGACTTTGCACCTGTCTCAAATCATTAATGGATTTCTCTACATAACCTGTAGTACAATTTTCTTTCTTAATGTAACGAATAAAATGAATAACACAGCCCATCTGTACGTCTCAGTACTCCCATCAGCACTGCTGAGGTCCAAGATTAGATTGTATGCAACCCACATGTCACTGGGGCTGCATCTGCACTGGGGCAGCCTGGGGCAAGGCAGAAAACAGCAGTTTATGGCCAGCTGGAGAGCAGTTGTTAGGATAACTCAGATATGAAAGTGAAGGCATGAGCAGAGAGAAGATACCAGCGGCCACTTCAAAACCGATTTGATGCTGTGCCTACTACCAGTTGCAAGCCTCAACTGTGGCAAACTATAAATACCCAAACATTCTGCCTTTACAGGAAAGCCACAGACCTCTTAGAAAAAAAAAAAAAGTATGGTCTTAGAGGTAAGAGTCTCAACCTGGCAGCTGTGAAACAAGCTTCACCCCTGCTTTTTTTTTTCTTTACCTTAAAACTGATAGTGCAAATTGCATACTTTATTAAACATGCAGGCATATTTGCCCAACCAAGATGTTTAAGGTCTTCAATTACCCATCAGCCTAAAACTTGTCAGATTAGTAATGGCTGATGACAACAGCATGGCCTGTAAGTTAAGAAAAGCAATGTCCATAATTTATATCATCTTCTCATGTGTCTGCTGTCACAGCATGAGGGGCCATGAGTTCTCTCAAAAGGAAAATGCTTCTTCACAATAATTTCATATCAGGAGTAGAAACCTGGATTCCCTGAATCAGCAGGCATTGTGAGTTCCCACATGGTGAGTTTGGGTGATTAAAGGACAGGCTGTGTGAGATTGTGCTTATTATTACAATGCGACACTCAGTGTCCCTAATAATTTAGAAATAAT
>VYZU01042424.1:76618-90215 GCA_013401355.1 Ceyx cyanopectus
CTGCATCTGCACTGGGGCAGCCTGGGGCAAGGCAGAAAACAGCAGTTTATGGCCAGCTGGAGAGCAGTTGTTAGGATAACTCAGATATGAAAGTGAAGGCATGAGCAGAGAGAAGATACCAGCGGCCACTTCAAAACCGATTTGATGCTGTGCCTACTACCAGTTGCAAGCCTCAACTGTGGCAAACTATAAATACCCAAACATTCTGCCTTTACAGGAAAGCCACAGACCTCTTAGAAAAAAAAAAAAAGTATGGTCTTAGAGGTAAGAGTCTCAACCTGGCAGCTGTGAAACAAGCTTCACCCCTGCTTTTTTTTTTCTTTACCTTAAAACTGATAGTGCAAATTGCATACTTTATTAAACATGCAGGCATATTTGCCCAACCAAGATGTTTAAGGCTGATGGGTCTTCAATTACCCATCAGCCTAAAACTTGTCAGATTAGTAATGGCTGATGACAACAGCATGGCCTGTAAGTTAAGAAAAGCAATGTCCATAATTTATATCATCTTCTCATGTGTCTGCTGTCACAGCATGAGGGGCCATGAGTTCTCTCAAAAGGAAAATGCTTCTTCACAATAATTTCATATCAGGAGTAGAAACCTGGATTCCCTGAATCAGCAGGCATTGATTCCTCACTGGCACCTTCAAACAGTTTAGCTGGGCAGGGGACATCTGCAACACTGCAGACAAATGTCATTTAAACAAGCTGAGGCAGTGGCCACTGCAGACAGACTCCCACACTGTTCTGTTTTGCCAAAACCAGTAAGCCTACAGCAGGATCTTGATCTAGGACTGGCTGCTACCTGGCTGTTCACACCCAGCACCTGTTCTCAAAGACTGGAAGTGGTATAAAGTATACACTGGCAGGTGTTATAAAGTGGGGCCAGGATACAGTGAAACAAAGGCAGAGCACATCTTGGCACCACTTTACTCCTCTTAGCTGCCCAGATGAGGTCAGAGTTCATTTCTCCATTCCTGATAACATCTCTTTGGGAATTTGTCTTCCATTTTAAACAGCCTCTTTCTATAACCTCCCCCGGCACACACCTGTACTTTAATCTATGTTCTTTGGCTGACATTAATAGTGCTCACTCTTGACCATTGACAGTGGTGTAAGCACTCAGGGCCATACTCAGTGTACAGTTGTGAGTGTGCTCACGTACTCACATAGTTGTGAGTGTGCTCACAACTATGGTGCACACTCCCCTATACATATCCATATATATTTAGGTATGTCTACATACTTTTAGGTATGTACCAACAATCACTGGAGCAAAAGCTTCTGAGAAATCCTGGTGTTTTTGTACCACAACACATAAAGCAGCAATACATTTTTAATAGTTATTTATCAGCAACAGTTATTATCTTTCATGAAACATTCAAGACACCTACAAAAATCAATTTGGATCCTGCAGTAAAAATATGTAACACAAAAATATGTAACACAAAGTACCACACTAGAAACTTACCTGGGTAAGTTTCCTTCATTAAAGGGAGTGCACTTGCACGATTAATCTTGCTTACTCTCTCATGAGAAACAGTAGGATATGGCTGTACCATTGATTTTCAGCTTAGACATACATTGAGTATTTTCTTCTGGAGCACTCACACCATGAAATAATTCTACATCCAGTGCTTGCTTTAACATTAACTGCAAGAACATGTACAATATGCACATATATCTCTGGGCCTCCAATATGAATGTGGTACAGGGTTTATTACAAAACAATGAGAGTTCAAGTTGGGCAGTGCTAACCATTGAGACCTCAAAGCCAAGTATCTATTATTTCAGAATTATCTCAAATACACATGACAACTCAAAGCATTTCTTTAAAGACTGCAACATCAGCTTTCCTGCCCACAGCAGCACAGCAAAGAGTGCCAAGGACCCCAGGGCAATGCAGATTTTTCTTCTGTGGAAAAGTTCAGCCCTTTCCTGCTACCCCAAGGAAAGAGTCACATTTTGCACACATTGAAATTTAAGAGTTCAGTTTAGACAAAGTTTCTTTATTAAATACATTCTCTGAACAGGTTCCCTATGGACATACAAACATGTACTTGATATAAAAACACTCAGACTTAGTGAAATGTAGTATTTTAAGTGTTACCTTGCCAATCATTGTGCTCAAGTCACCATCGCTCAGCAGAGGATTCTGAGTGTCCCCCACTCGAGAGGGATCTTTTGTTGCTTTGTCATTGCTGAAAGTTCTCCACTCTGACCCTACATCTATGACCCGGTCACCTGAGTTCAAAGAAAGCAACAGGCTGGATTAATGTAACAGTTTTTAATATTTCATTACACAGTAAGTTACACATCAGAACTCTCCATTGTAAGAAGGCAGTCTGCTGGCATTCCCAAAGAGATAAGTAGCTTGCAGGACAATGTACCAAAATGGTTGGAATTTAAGTTGAAGACACTGGGAAAAAAAAAAAAAAAAAAGCAAATATAAAGAAATGCAGCTGCAGAAAAACATAAGTTGAGGAATGCATCCAGAACACAAGGAGTTGCAGTTATCCTCAAAGGAGCAAGGATTTCATGCTGGAGGACACAGTTGCCCACAGATGTGCTCAGTACTTAAGACAAATGAGTAAGTTATTGTAACTTCAGTTCTCTCACGTGTTGAAAGTGCACATGTGAATGACCTATCATGCACCAGCTCATCAGGCTGTAGTAAATCACTTCAGTGCATGAGCTCCAGGCCCTTGGTACTTTGAAATATGCCACCTTCTAACCCACCACAATGACATTTTGCTGCTCAAATCTTGTTCTTGAAGGAAGGGCTGACCCTGCCCAACTCCACTTCATTTACAGTGCTTGGTTTATCAACACACAGTATTATACACAACTATTTCTTCTTAAACTCAGTCTACTCTCTTATAACTGGGAGAGTTTAAACACAGATTCAGAGTAAGCAGAAAAAGCACTAAACCCACATTCTCTGAATGAAGCAATTTTCCTTGCCAACTTCTAAATCTCACATTCATCTACACCTTTCCTATGGTAATTTTTCAAACTGAGAAATGGCTCTAACCTACATTCTGATGCCAGCAAAAGTCCTACAGTAATCACAATGGTAAAATCTTTAGAACACCAAAACCAAAAAGCAGCCACACCCACCACTGGTGGCTGGACAGTTTTTACAGGTTCAGTAACAGCTGCATCTCAAAAGTGTTGCCTCCAGAGCAATGCTGCAGATTTTTCAAGAATGCATGTACAGAAAGCACAATAAGAACACTCTTATTGTTGCTGTCAAGCAGATTACAGCTCTGTGTAGGATGCCCAACAGAACTTCAATACAATTGTCATTCTGCTTTGCTAAACCAGAGGGAAAAAAATCACTTCATCAGTGTTTAGATGTGTTGTGAAATAAATGCCTGACAAAAGTAAGCAGTGTTGACAGCAAGAAAGATTTCCGGTATGGAAGCCCTAGTATAAAACCACAGAGGCCCATCTAACCTGCTGAGAACATAAGCTGACAGACAAAAGCACTCTGCAAGCACTAGTAATTCAAGATAGAAAGCTGAAGAAGATACAGGAGCAATGGACAAACTGGTGCCACTTCCCAAGTACCTGGAGGTGGGGGGGTGTAGGAATCTATTCTGAATTATGAACTTTACTCTTAAAAAAATACACAAGGATTCAACTTGAAACTGAAAGCTGTGACTGAACATAAGAAATCACCACAACAAAAAAGAATACATTTAAGTTAGAGGTGTTCTCATGAATATTTGCCAGACATGCTCACAGCTACTTCATTTAATGCTCTAGTGAAAGCCAAACAGTAGAGAAAAAAAAAAAAAAGCACCAATAACTTTCTTTTTCTGGGAGTTTCAATTGGAGAGAAGTGTGTCAGGCTGCTTTACTGGTCTACAACCTCAGCTCTTGTGTCTGCTTGTGTTTCATTCAGGCATCTCTTCCCCTTCAGTACATCACCAGGTACAAAAACATGGAGCTACACTGTGTCCTGCTCCCCACTGTCAATAACAAGAGACAATAGGCAAAGCAAAGCTCATGGTGTGAATATCCCTAGCTGTGCCCTGAGGTCCTTCATCTCAAAGCATATCTAGAAAATAGAGTCAGTGTTCATCTTATTCACCAGAGTTGCCACTCCCCAGCTCAGCATTTTAGGACTTTACTACTGTTCTTTCTATGGTGTGAGAAAGTGCTGCACATGTTATGTTTCTATTGCTCAGTGAAAAGAAAAATAATAAGAGAAAATAATAATCACAAAGCATGAGAGCGAGGAGCAGAAATGGAGAGTTGACAAGTTCTTCATTTATTGGTGCATCATTTTAAAGAGCAAGAACACGTGGAAAGGATGCTGGGGATGGTGCAGACCAGGACCTCATCTCAGTGTGTGATTGCACAGCACTTAGCACAGCCCCCAACCCACCCAGAGTTGGGTTTTCTCACTGTAGCACCAATGACAGCTCTTGAAAATGAAGCTGAAGGGACAGAAGGAAAAGCAAGAGCTGGTAGTAACTGGGACAGCCATGCTGGGGTCTGAGTGCCCTGGTTTGTCACCAGCAGGCAGGGATCTCAGTGCAGGACTGCAGGCTGGAACTGAGCCACCAGTTCCCAAAGAACATACCCAGAACAGATGCTGGGGAAATCTCAGGAAAGCAGAGGAAATAAGCTCTTTTGTAGGACATGCTGGCTGGGTTTTTTTTTTTCTCCACTTCCACGCTAATTAAGCTCCTGGAGGTGCTGCATCCTCACAAATCCTTCCCCCTTCCCTAAGTGAAATGTCAGTATTCCTGCTGACTGTGTGGCAGAGCCTCCTGCAAGCTTTGCTTTCGGGAGCTAACAGTTGAGCACAAGGGTACTGCTGGCAAGGTGCTACTTGGCAGAAAGAGAGCAAAAAGTTTGGCAACTCTGGGCCAACGTGGGTAGCAGATGTTTCTAGTGCCAGCTTCCCTCTAATTGCAAGGCAGCAGCAACAGCACAGCATGGAAGGAGACTGCCATAAATCTCCAATGGAGGGACTGGGCCACGAGCACATAAATTCTGCCACTTGTTAACAGAATGTGCTGACAATCTCCATGCTCTATTTAAAACTGTGTGGTGTGCAGTCCCATTTGGCTTCCTAATAATAGGCACAGCGTGCTCAGGCTGGGCTTCCAGACACAGGTTGCCATGATACAGTTCTCCCTGCCACAACAACAACAGCAAAAAAAAATTAAAATAAAATCATTGGGTCCAATTTGGAGTACCCAGATGAATCTTGCACACAGCAAAGCCTTGGTGCCAAGCATCTTTGCTCCACAGCAGTAAATTAGCACATATAATCAACGTGCCTCTGGTTTTGAGGATGCAGCAGCATTAACAGACTTTATCTACACCTGTAGATAAACCCCCCCAGTGCTTCCACAGGCTTTGAGGGTCCAGTCGTTGGAAAAAATGTTCACCTTACAAACCTAATTTTGGCTTTGTGCCCTCATCTCCTCAATGCAGTCAATCTTCCACCTACTTGCCTGTAAAAATCCAGGCTTTGTTCTGCAGAGGGAGGTGGGCTGGACCTCACAGAGGGTGGTTTTCTCTCATAGGAACTGCAGGACCTGAATGAGCAGTTATTGGTTGATGTTGCCTTGGAGTTCTAAGCCAGCTATGATGGACTCTCATGAAGTTCAGAGGTAATTTCCTCATTTTTCTACAAAGAAAACCCATGAGATGTTATTCCTCATCCTCAAGACTTGAGTATCAGTCTTGCACATGTTTTTTTTCCTGGCTGGAGACAGAGATGTGACCANGAAAGCCAAACATTAAAGAAAAAAAAAAAAATCACCAAAAACTAGAAAGTTAAAGCAGAGTAAAAGAAGGCCCAGATCCATTCTTTCTCCTACAAAGGTCTCCCTCTCCTTGCAAGCTTAAATTAGCAGACAGCATTCTCCTCTAACTTCTGGACTCTGTAAATATTTGATTCAGTAATGCTCCTTCTATGGCCTAGCAGTAACTTTGCCTTAAGACAACCCCCCAATACTGTTTACAGCATCTAAAAAAAGCAAAATGTACTTAAAATTCTGGCATGGTATAAATAGAACACTGAGTACAGTGCAATGATGTAATATTTTTTCCACACAACTGGGAATGACCTAAATGACTCACTCATGGATCTGCCTCTTGTGAGTTACGAACCATTCCTGCTCTAACAAAAAAGTGTTATATCACTGCCTGCTTTGGCAACCACATTACAAACAGAGGATTGAGACTACTATTTCAAAGTGAGAAAAGATTAAGTAGAACAAATCACTGAATATAAAGCATTTGTGTAATTAAGATGCAGTATGCAAATATCTTTGCCAAGAAATCTGCTGTTGCAGAACAGAAGTTTTTATGTACTCTGCCGTATTTAAAACATAAAGAGGTCTTAGAAAGTGCATTCCACCTTTCAAAAAGCTTCTATAAAAGTACAACACAAGGTAGAAATATTAACAAGCAAGTTTCCACAGACAGAAAATATACTCAGCTACAAGCAGATAATTATCCCATTTGACACAAGGGGGAAAAAAAAAAGTGTGGCATTTATGATTTTTCACTCTTCAAAATCTAAAAGGCAATTTGGAATGGTGATGTTAGTACAGGCACAATTAAGCCCCACCCTAAGTGATCAAAACAAAACCTTAACATACCAAAAGTTAGTCTTACAAAAAGCAGTGTGAGGAGTCAGCCTAGAAGGCCGGCCTTGTGTCAGCATCTCAAGCCCTAAACTGAATTTGCTGGGTCATACACTACTGACTGGCTTTCCTGAAGCACCTAGAAAGTGGGTCTAGCAGTCAAACATCAGCACAGAAAAAGCTCCTAATAAGCACCTTATAGTCTCTGCTTTCTCACATCACCATTATATTGTTTTTGGCAATGGCATTGAGCTGAGTTCAGTATGGGAGTGGCTGCCTGTTCCCTTCACTGCTTCCTTTTGATGCAGTCCTTTTGAACAGAACTAAGTTTCACCAAATCTATCTAGATTAGACACTGCTTTACTTCCTCTTCATCTCCACAGCTTCCTCCTCTGAAGCACACACAGAACCCCCACAGTTCACAGGGCCAAATCTTTGTGACACTCCAGGCTGGCAGCCTGAAGTATCTTTTCAAAACACACAAGTTTTCCCTCCGTTGCCCCATCAAGTTCTGCACACCCTTCTTCCAGTGTTCAACTACTCTTCAAATCCAGTGCACCAGGCTCACACAGTGCCATACACACTGCAAGCTGCAGCCATCTGAAAAGCTCATTTACACACTCAGAAGTAAAACCTCAGGCCAAGGCTCCTCTTGTTCATAGCTGCCAAACGGCAGAGCAGGAGCTACAGACACGAGAGCAAACTCAGCTCAGCATCAACATTACATCTCACTGGGAGCAGCTGATAAAAATTAACTTAAAATGCCTGCACATCACAAATAATGCATGTTTACTCCTCTCTTAAAAATGGAAAGGGATTCCTCAAAGGACAACCTTTTCATTCAACAAGCCCTGAATTTGCAATTCCATCTTTATAGATAAACAATAAGTTATTTTAATGTTGCCCTCCACTTGAAGTAACTTACACACGTTTATTTTATTCTACCTTTGCATTTTGTATTATATGAAGAAAACAGCTGCAAATTGAGGATTTTTAATCAAGGCAAGAGACAGGATGAAATTCAAGTCTCAAGTAATGTTATCTTCCACAACCAGCCCTGAAACACTTCAGAGAAGGTCTTTTTCATAGGAGCTCTAATGTTAGTTGCACTTTGCTTCAAGTTCAACGCACTATTAACTAATATTTTAATAATATAAATATGGTACTGAAGTCTATTTACACTTTAAAGTGACAAAATAGCTATTGTTTCTACAGAATGCTTCCTTCTTACAGTTAAAGAATTTGCTGCCATCTAGTGAGCACATACTATACTTTTAATTAAAAGCATTTCATTATGGCTTTTTTTTTTAAATATAGAGAATAACTGTTAATTAGCTCCTTATTAACCAGAGTGATGAGGTACCAAGACAAACTACAATTAAAAACCTAGTCAAAAAAGAAACCCTTGTGGCCTGTTATTAAGGCTTAGGGCAGTCTGCTTGACCAGTAGCAGACACTGTTAGCCAGCCACACACCCTCAAAAAAGGGGAAGAGAAAGGGAAGGGATTCAAAAAAGAAAGATCCAACAGCTTCAATGCAAATACTACTAATACAAATATATGAAAACCAGTATTGAGCCCACCCTCCTGGATGGCAATGAAGTCACTGTGACCACTGATGCAGCCTGTAGCAGGCACTGGGGAAGTCCCAGCCTGGACCCAGCAGCAGACAGCAACTAGATTCAGGAATCCATGGATTGGGATGGAAGGCAGAACAGAGCCCACTTCAGATGCCAGCCACTGAAGAAGAGCTGGCCCTTGGGATCTTTCAATTAACAGAAGAACTCTTCACAGGGGCTCTGTAACACCCTTGGTTCCCAGTCTAGAACACATTCCTAGAGAAGCTCCTCCACCATCCAGGTAATTCCATGCCAAGAGTGATTCTTATTACAAAGCCTGACAAAAGACAACTTCTGACAACTCAAGTCCAAGTTTTAGTGTTAGAATTGTTCTTGCTGGAACAGCCAGAACCATCACCTTTGTCTTTAGAGCTGAAAGGAGTAAGAACTAAAACACAGACTATTTGAAATGCTGACTGAAAAAGGCTAGCAAATTACTTTATTCACATTATAAATGCCCTCTGTAAATCAAGCTTCCACAAATGCTCATACAAAAGTCAGCTATTGTCAACTATCAACAGCCTTTATAATTAGCTTTCCTGTGGTTGCAAAGAGTTTTATTTGCAAGGACTGCTAGTTGTAGTGCTCTGGCCATCAAGTACAGAATCAGCAGTCAGATACAAGGTGCTAATAACACATAAAATTTTTTGCCTATTTCTTTAAATAATACTTTAAATTGAGAGTTCACATTTTTGTCTAAAACTCTGATAATACAGAAAAAAGTACCATGAACATACACCCAAATATTAAAATATTTTTCACCATTTGGAGGTATAGAGGCTAAACAGATGCAACAACATAACTGCCCTCTGCTGGGTATGAGTCAGAAGTACTTCAACACCTTCTCTATTTACAGGATACTACTAACAGACTTAAAAAAAAAAAAGTTTCTTTGGTTTTCAGAGAAGCATCTCTATGTATAGATGCAATTAAACTTATCCTTAATGAGAGCCATTGTGAGTAACGGAGGGGCCAGCAGAGAGTCAGTCATTAAAACCCCTTCCTACTCATTTCACTGTCCAGAAGAGTATCTGCACTGTAGTCAATAGCTATTCTTCACAGGCCACACCTGCTTTTAAACTTCTCAGAAGCATTACCCAAACAAATATTCTGACACTTTTGAAACAGCCTTAGAGAAAATCACTTGCTAAATGCTGAAAATTAACTCCTGCTGCTCCAGCTCCTGCACACTAAGATGACATTCAATGAAGCCATACAGAAGTTTAGGGGAAGTCTTGGATCTGGAAGGTATTCCTACCTAGCTGAGAAACTGCACAGCTGGCTGTGCCACTAGACTCATCTGTACACCCCTCTGAAATTCAGCTCCACACACTGAGAACATTCAGTGCTCTGGATTCCACTTGGACTCTGCTTTCTTCAGCCCCCTCTGGCACAGCAGCTGACTTCCAGCCTTTTTTACTGCCTAAAAGGCAGCAAAATATTCACCTGTCAAGAAGGAAGATTTACTAACCCTGGGTTCTTCAACAAAATGCTTCTACTCACACCAAGCCTGAAGGGTCAAACTTTCCAATGAACAAAGAAGTACCTACTTCTCCAAGCCCTACAAATTCTGCAAATTCTCAAGCCAGCACGTGAATATTCACCACACCAAAGAATGCATAATAGAAAGCAACACTTAGGACTGCTGATAAACTTGGACTTAGACTTGTGAACTTTCAGATGCATGTTAATCCAGATTGATATCAACATTCCATGGATGGCTGCAGTTTAGGCCTCCAACTGCCTTGCATGCAAAAGGCAAATAACAGCAAGAAAAGCTGGAAACAGTTACCATGAAAAGATGAAATACAAGCTAACCCAGGAAAGGTAACAATGGAAAGGGAGACAGTGTTTTTAGTAGACTCAAGCTGTATTGTAAAGCAGCTTCCAACCTGTTTTAATCCTGCACCACAAAAACTGCAGAGTTTTAGAACAAGTGGAAAATCCTATGCAAAGAAAAAGCAGCATACTGGATGTAACTTATAATTTCAGTCTTACTGAGACACTAAGAACCATGCAAAACAACTCTAAAAATCTCTCAAAAACCCCTTTAAAAGGCACTTCAATATACAACTCTGCCCAAGACATGGGAGACTCTGCTCTGATTTCAGTTAAACTGCACTAAAAAAAAAAAAAGTATCAGTGAAGTGAAATCACTGTGTACTTTACCACAGTAAAATAAATGCAAAAATTCAACATTTACCATTCTGCCCCATGTACACCAGCAGTGCTCTGCTGCCAATAAAAACACAGTATTTTCAAATAAACCTGTAACACGTATTTGGCTACAGAGTATGTTGAGGCTGGGGCTTCTTAACTCTTCTAATTGATCCTCTTCAGTAACAAAGATCTCACTAACTTTCCAAGTGCTCTCAGTGGGCCCCGTTCCCCTCAGCTACACATCATCATCCAGCAGCTTCCAAACACTTTTCTGTGCAGGAGGAGGAAGTGAAATCGCTACTTTAAGGGGAACCCACCTCCTGGAATTTGCAACAAATAGTTAAGAGTTTTCTCATCTGGAAACAAAGTTTTGTCTTCACTGCTTCAAAACATCCCTACTTCACGCACAAATCAGGAAGGACCCATCAAGAACTGGATCTGGTTTTCTTCTCCTCCTAATTTCTTACCAGGTCAGAATTTGAATTCTTTGCATAAATTCTGATAAATTGACTCAATATATTTGCTGGTTAAGAATTCAAATTAAATTGAATAAATTCTTTACCAGAATTTATTCAATTTAATTCAGCCTTTTTTTAACAAAGCAACCAACAGTGCTCTCCTGGTCTTTTAAATGGTTTCATAGTTTTAAAGGAAACTAGTACTCAAGTTCAAACAGCTTCATAAAATAAATGTACAAATATGGGGAAGTTTGGTTGAATAGAAGAAAGGCACATATTTTAGTCACCTGCCTAAGTTAGCAACTACTTTTGCTGCAGTTTCTTAAAACTTCTAGCTTTGTGCTAACAGCTCTATGAAAATTTTTAACTCAGTGCAAAACAAAAGCCAAAATAAAACCACCACTGTCAAGGAAAGAGGGATATAAACCATCTGAAATATTTAGCACCAGTGAATGCATCACCTGAACAAACATACTCAAAATAGAGGTTTTTCTTTTGGTCATGGCATGTCAGAAGGAAAAAAAATAATTTAAATAATTATCATTAACAATAGCATCAAAAGTCTCTTATGCAAAAGGAATAAAGACAAGATGCACAATAAGATGCTCACCCTAGAAAAGATACACAAAAAATATGCAGCATGTTCTATGACAAGATTCTCAAAGAAAATGAATAAAAGGCCTTTCATTTTAAATATTCCATTCAACTTCAAAATACAGTTTAGCCTGTGGATGTTGGTGCCCAAGGAACTGAGTAAAGAGGCTCAGCAAAATTCCAGAAGAAAACCTGAATATTTACTCTGAGTAGCATTAAAAGCCTCAGGAGTAAGTAATTAACCAAAACAGGTGCTGGCAAGGACATCAGAAATCTTTCAGGGCAGAAGATAACCTTTAACTAAAGGGAAACAGAGACTTTTCATAAGCAAGTTATTTGACAAAGAGCTTTTATTACACTTCTTATACTTTCCTGACTGAAATGAAGTAATGATTAAAGACAGAACACTGGACTAGACAGAAGAATATTATAATTCAGTATTACATCTTTTGATTTTCAGTCTTTATTTAGACAGTTTGATTCTTTTCATAAATTAATAAGTTACAAGATGACTATTCAAAACAAAGATTTTTTTAGCCAAGAGAACATCATAAAACAAAACATTTAGGCATCAAGAAAATCTTTGAATACTCCAATTATCATATACCAGTTTCGTGAGCAAACAAATCTACATATACATTTTAAATTATAAGGCAATTCATAAAAAATACAAACAGCTACTTACCTACTACTAGCCCACATTCAGAACAAATCATATCACCAGCTCTGTAATCCTCTACTAAAATGGAATCTGGATGATTTGGGCAAGTTACTCTTGGCAGTACATCCAAACTAAGGAAAAAAAATAGAAATATTAATTACTTTTAACCAAGCAGGTAGAATATCCCAAAAAGACCAAGAGTTCCTTTGCTGAAAAAGGATGCTTTAATAATACAGAATTTATAGTAATTTAAACAACAAAATACTTGCCTGACCACCACCTTTTATGTAAATGCTTTAATACTGCATTTAACTATCCAGTTTCAGGGCATATTAAATTTCAACTTTTTGTGAATTATCTTGAAACACAAACACTTTAAAGTAACCCATCAAAAATCTAAAACCCATGCTTGATTAAGTGTAATCTAACTGGCAGTCTGTGGCTGAATGAAGGTCCCTGAGAAGTTCGTGGCTTCAGTTGGAATTGCTTCATTCCAAAAGATTGTTCCCACTCTTTCTCCTCGGAACACTATTATTTACCAGAACCTTTAATTCAGGAAGACTGCACTCAACAACATGCTATTAGAAAACAGCTGATTTCAAAATTGGGGTAATAAACATTGACATGTGAGATCCATACAAGCAACCAAGTCCACATGCTCTAACTAAAAAGCAGAGGATACAGGAGTTGATCACCAAAAAACCTGCCATAAGCACCTATCAACCTCACTCTGATGGTTCCAAAAAATAACTAGTATTTTAATTGTGGAAAATACCTTTTAAAGTTTAATAAATCTGAGCTCCTCCCTTTCCCACTACTTCATTATTCCTGCCAAAGCTATACATTCCATCTTTATTTTTACTTTTTAGATATTTTATAGTCAAAAGTAAAACTTCCAAAAGTAAACCACACATTTTAACCCAATGACTTGAAATCAAAATTCTACTATTAAAACCGCCAGAAACAACACATCCACTCAGATCTTCAGACACAAATTATATTCAAAATGCTACATGAAAGCACTTTAAACTACCTTCATTCTCACTACTCCCAACCAGTAGTTTCATGACAAGATAAACTGTTGACAAAGCAAGTGCAATCATCTGGCATTTGGCATTACGCAAAAGGGCAGTGACACACTAAATGAAAGGAAAAAAAGACCCCCCCCAAAAAAAAACCAATAAACAAACAAACAAACCCCAACAACAGAAGCATTCAAGAACACCAAAAGTGTTTTATTTCAGGCTTTACCTTCACAAAATATTGTAAAAATTAAGTCTTCCTATCCCCATTTTAACTTATTTATCTGTATATGCTGTACTCCCTGTCATGCCCAAGTTGAATATACTAAAGCTAACTGTACTGAATGAAAATCCCTGGAACATAAGTAAGGGTCTATCTCAGAAAATAGCTCCCGACTTGTCATAGAACTCCTAGGAAGCACTGCCTGGATCCTAGGACAGGTTTGGCAGGAGTAATGAGAGTCACA
>VYZU01042428.1:0-26211 GCA_013401355.1 Ceyx cyanopectus
CTGCTTATGGTTTTTGGCTTTTCATTGCTAGAACTGTCTAGTTGAGCTAATAAGCAAACTCCTAAAATCATATGAGAGGTATTATTTACCTTTTTAATTGTAGTTTGGAATTTTTTCCTTTTGAAGTTGTCCTGGCTTTTCTTCCTGCACTCAGCGTGCAGCTCTACTGTTGAAGTTCTCAGCTGCTTGCACAGAGGTTGTGTTCCATTCACATCTCCAGACTCTGAAACACTAAGATGTCGTGTGTTTTGGGCTGCTGTCTGTCCTCTTAACATGATATTCATTCATTAAGGTGCGTTGAGACCTGAAGAAGCTGTAACATTGAGCCCTGTAATCAAAGGTTTGATTTCTTCCAAAGTTGTGCACTTTTGGAACGAGCTACTGAGAAATGTTGGAGATCATGAATCCTTATATCTCCACTAATATTTATATTCAAAGACGTGAAAGTGACTTATTTGGAGCATGGATTGATAAATGATTGATGTGTTTGGCTGTTTTGGGTGTGTGTATAGCTGTGTTTGCCATCACACAGTGTCTCTAGCTGATGTGTCCATTGCCATAACATACATTAACACATCAGCACCTTGGCAAGTGAAGTGCTTGTGAAATTTGGAAGATAATAAACAGTTTATTAATTCAATAAATGGGAGAAGGAGATATAGAGGAAAGATACATTTTTTCCCCTGTAGCATCCCAGAATGATGTGGAATTAAATCAGTGTCTTGCAGCCTGGGGGAAGGCTGGCTCCTCTCGGGGGTAAGTCCCTGTTGAACAGCTTGGTACAGCACTGGCTGGTGCTTCCACAGCTACTGCAAGTTCTTAGGAGTCTGAGGAAAATCCGAAAGTGCTACTCTTTTTAAAAGGTACTATATAAATAATATAGTATATAATATATATAATATAAACAATAGATGCAGTGTTATCATTCATTGCTCTGCAACCATTTGGTTCATACTGCCAAGTCAGATAACTTCTGTGTGTATTACTTTCCTGCTCAGCTCCACCAGAGTTCCTATGAAAATGCATTTCACTCTGCCAAACCAAATAATCCGTTGTCAAGAAACACACAGAGCTTTTAAAAGAATTCTTCTTCTATCCTTATGCAGTTTAGACAAGAATGGTTTAAATATTTGATTGAAACAAGTAATTAACATGCTCTTGCAGGGACTATGAATGGATGGATGGACAGACAGACAGATGGATGCTTTGGTGTTGGGTTGCAGGGGTTACAGGAAGGGACTGAATGATTTCTCATATGTTTTATTTTAGTAGTGATGGAAAATAAGTAACAAAGTGGAATAGTTTTCATTGCAGCTCAGAAATACTAAGGGTTCATGCCTTATACTCAATAAGGATTAAATAAAATACAAATTTACAATCTAAATATAATAAGGATTAAATAAATACACAGTTTTAAAATACTATGGTTTAAATAAACAAAAATATAAAATTGAAGTACACATAAACTTTGATAAATAGACTAAATAGGTTTTGTGCCTATCACAGTTGGACTCCTGTGTCTGAGGACAGCTTGTCTCCTGGTTTCACAGACTTTCTGCTGGAATTTGTAATCTATTTTTCAGTGTTTAGCAGATGAAGAGGTGGTAGGTATCTATGATAAATCAATTCTCATGCAGCTGATTTAATAGATCTTAATTTGAAAGCTCTTTTAATCTAAACTGATAACTCAAAAAGCCAGGTAGAAAACTTGCAGTGCTGATGGAGAAAACTCAGATTCAGACACTAGTCACAGAAAAAATTAGCATGTAGCATCCTAAAAGGGATTGCTGAACCAGTAGTAAGAATGATACCATCTGCAAATGTACTTCTTCAGAGAGTTTCATCCAGCATTTCAGGCAATGTTACTGTGAAAAAGGATTATCAACACAAAAATAATCATGTCTTTGGTACCTCTAGTGTGAAGAAAGCCATTATCATAAACCGTTTTGCAAGAAAATAGTCACTTCTGGAAACATTTCCTTAAAGTATTTTGAATTCCCATACAAAGTTGGAAACTTTCTTTGAACTAGACATGGCATTCAATTCTTTTAATTCTCTAAAATGGAGATTGCCTCTAAAACGAGTATTCCAACAAAGCTAGTGGAGTTACTGTGGAGTTGTACCAATGAACTCTAATCTTTAGAGACTATAGATTTGATGTGCAAGACAACACAAATCTGATGTAATCTCTTTGTTAAAAATCTTACCCTTTAGGGTCTCCCTAGGCTTTTGTTGTTAGCAAGTGTTAGGGACTCGAGCACTAGATGGCGAAGTTAGGTAAACTGTGCACCAGCAAAAAAGGTCCTCAGTATCCCTGGGATGCAGAAAAGGGCTCAGATGTCCTATTCACAGCCCTTCCTCCTCCACAGCCTCTCTGAAAGGTTAAAAGGATGGTAGCTGTGCACTGCCTTTACTCCAAAATCACAGTGCTCCAACAGAGTTTCTGTGCAGGGAAACAGCCACTGAGTGACTCTCAGTGGTTTCCAGCCTGAGTCCTGTGGTGTGTACAGTGCTTTCAGCAGAGGTCAGGTAAGGCACTATTGTGAGGGAGCAAAAGGGATTATTTAGGGAAACAACCTTAACGCACTAACTGTATTTCCCTTGCAAAATACTGCTGGATTTAATTTTTCCTGCTGTCTCAGAAGTTATGAGACTGTGTGAAGCCAGAAAGGGGAGGTGGGAGCTAGAACTTTTTATTGCAGCAGTTCTAGTTGCACCCTTGCCCTTCCCTGCCATCCTTCTCTTGCAGTACCCTGCTGCCTCCAGTGCCATCCTTTACTAAAGACTAGGACACAGCCCCAGAGTGGATGTATGGGGCATGGAAAACTTGGAGAAAAAAACTACTCTTGGTAACTCTTCCTTGTCTGGTTGCTTCTGGACTGAATCCAGCCTTCACAGCAGGAGGTTTTGAGGGAAGGCAAGTCTGTGGGGGTGTGTGAATTGCACAGTTGGAGAGGAAGAAGACAACGTGATTCTGCCAAACTGGGTTTTTTCGAGAGGATGGAAGCTGCTAGATTTTGCTGTGTAGTTTGAAGTATTTAGTGGCATCTGGCAGATGGGTTGGGGACCTGGGTGCAGATATGCAGGGAAGGGTTGAGTGATGTTACATCTAATATTACCACAAGGCTTTGCACTCTATACCAAAGCTCCAAGCACCAGAAATGTGGATGATATATCTGTATTTGTGAATATATCTAAACAAGCATGAAAAAAGCCCACAATATCTGTAATTGCTATAGAGAGCAGTGCAGAGATATTTTGACAGTGGTTTTGGGCAAAACCCACTGAAAACCTTCCTAATTGGTCATGGCCTCATGATAAGAAGCCCTGAGAAAAACACTTCCAGTGTTGTTCTGAATGCTGCTCTGAACACTGCTCTTTGGCCAGGAAACAAGGATCCAATCAATACCACACATAATGCTGGAACATCCCAGAAACCAGTTTGTAAATCACACAATTCTAACAGTTGCACTTCTATTGCATCTGGATGTGGGTGGCTGCTGCCAAAAGTCTAGCACATCTGGAGCATTTAATGAATTATTTTTGAAACACCTGGAGGGCATTTTTTTCCCCACTATTTTAGCAAAATTTTATTTATTTATTTTTTCAATTTGGACCTACCTGAGATAGGTATGGCCAGGCCTGGCATCATATTCATTATATTTCCACCAGAGATATGGGGACGAGTGAGATCTCTGGAAGGAGGCTTATCACAAGTAGTCAACATGAATTCCATAAGGGGAAGTCATGCTTGACTAATCTGATAGCCTTTTATGATGGCACAAGTAGATGGATGGATGAGGGAAGGGCAGTGGATGTGATATTCCTTGACTTCAGCAAGGCTTTTGATCCTGTCTCCCATGGGATCCTCACAGACAAGCTCAAGAAGTGTGGATTGGATGATTGTGCAGTGAGGTGGATTGGGAACTGGCTGAAGGTCAGAGCCCAGAGAGTTGTGGTCAGTGGAGCAGAGTCTGGCTGGAGNGTCAGTTATTCAATAGCATGTGAATTTCACAAAATTTGCCATGTCCTTTTAGCTGTGCCATCTGCAGATCATTGCTGTAGTGCCTTCCATGAAGGACAATCACCTGCTTTAGCAGTGCAGTGAGAAGAGAGCAACCTCTAGCAGAATACTCTAGAGACACTGTCTTCCTCAAAATTTCTGCTGTGGGACTTTTCCACAGCTGGAAACTCTTCTCCAGTGGATGACAGCAATTGCTCTGCTTGCAGAGCAAAATAGAGCAGGAAAAAATCCTTACTCCTTTTCCCACACTGACTGTATAATGCACTGTCTGGCCTCAGACCAAGGAACAAGCAGTATGAGGTTACCATGTAACATGTAGAGCTGGGGAAAGAGCTTTGACATTTCAAAGCATGTTTGAAAATCATCTCATGCACAGTTCTGTGTGGGGGCAGAAGGAGCTGGGCTGCTCTCCAGGGGAAGGTGAGGGCAGCCAGGCAGGCACAGGCAGTGTCACCACAGCAGGACACGGTCCCATGACACCAGAGATAGCCAAGGGTCCTGATAAATTGCTGCAAAAAAAATTTGGATAAGCATCCAAATAGATGTCCAGGCTGTGTATTGAGTGCTCTGCTGCTAAATCATTAAGTCAACAGATAAATGTAGTGGCTATCGATAAAAATCCTTGGCCAGAAATTGCCTGCCACTAGAGTCTGTAAAGCATTTCTCCATCAGGAGAAACACAAGGTAAAGATTTTCTTTTCATCTTCTCACCCCTGACATCATGTTTTGTTTTGTTTTTGGTTTTGTTTTTTTTTTACTGGGAAGATTGACTTCAGCAACAAGCTCTCATTGAGGTTTGCATTAGAGAGCTTATTCTTTATATAAAATATGTGACAGAAACCCTACCAGTGATTTATTGTTAGTGTTGCTATTTATGACATTAATCAAAAGTTGCTGTAATTAAGCTGCTTCTGTAAAGACCAGTGTTTAGCCAGTTATTTCTGGAGGGAGTGCCATAGCATGAACATCCCCCTCCCACTGATGTCACTGGTTAGTCTGGATAGTTCATTCCAAGGTGTTTAATTTGTTCTGTGGTTGATCTGTCCTTTGCCTTTTTTTTCAAGTGACTGTTTTTATGATGTGTGGCTGATACTTGTTTCCTTTGTGGGGGTCATCACTGCAGACTGCCTATTAATTGTGGCAATTCTAATCACTTAAACATGATTAATAGAAATGCATACACTAAACCACACTTATATCTGGTAATTTTGTAAAATATATAACAACAAAGAATGTAAAGGACCAAGATTCTAGATACAAACAGTAATAGTCAGGGAGTCAGTTTAATTAATGCGGTATTGTAATTAGCAATTGAGTAGTCAATTTACTAACTCACAGTGTTGATTCTTACAAACTTGGCAAACTCTTTGTCAATAAAAAAAAATAATTATGCAAGAATTAGCAGCATTCAGATAAAAGTCTTTGAAGCAATAAAAAAGTACTGTGACTACTGGGTAGCACTGAAGGAAGTGATCAGTAACTATAAAGTATTTATGGCATCTACAGGCTCTAAGAAGTAGGTGAAACTAGTGACACTGTGGAAGAATCAAGGCTATTAAAAAAAACCCCCAAAACTGTTTTTTAGCCATTTTAATTCTTTTTTTTTTTTTTATTTCTCCTGAGTTTTGATGAAGTAAAATATCTGCTCTATTCTCTGAAATATTCATTATAAGGAACAACAATTCAGCATCCATGGAGGTTTGTATTAGAACTTTATGTTACAGACTTAGGAGTTTATTTCCACTCTAAGGTCTTGATAATGTTGGTTTGATGGTTGGCCTTCATCTGAGAGGTCTTCTCCAACCTTTTTGATACTGATTATCGAATATGGGTACTGTGTATGAGCAATAACCTCTGTTGAATCCAAACATCTTCAAACTTTTTGCTCTAACAAAATGTATTACTTCATAGGGACATCTATTTTATTTCTTTTTCAGTTCAGTGTTGTCCCTTTACTAGGACACTGCATGATGACTTAATGACAGTGCCAATCACAGTGAAGCAGAGGATCTTGGGGGTTGGATATTTTGTCCTCAGAACACCTTCCCTTTGGACCACAGGTGTGTTCAGATGTCTTGTTTTTAAGAAAAAGAAAGTGTTTATGACATGAATCACCTACTTCTGAGTCAGTATTTCAGACTGATGAAGAGCAACCTCTTGGTTTAAAAATAAGAAGTTAAAGTTTGTTCCCTAGGCAATCTTTCCACTTCACTTATAAATGACTTATCCATTGCTTGTGCTCTGAACACAGGCTTTTTTTCCCCCTATAAAAGTACAAAGGAAAAAAATGCACAGAAAAATATTTACTTTAGAACAAAAAATGAAGAGCAGTAAGAAAGCACAAAACTTAAAAGAAAGAGTAATATTAATGGTAGAAAATTAATGTGTAAACCTCATTGGTAAGGGAATTAAAATATCCCAAAGACACAAAATAAGGAAGTTTTTCAGTGTTTTTTTTTTTTTTACAGTGTTTTGTAGACAAAATTTTCTCCCATTCTGGAAAAGTGCTTGTTGAGCCAGTCGAGTTCCCTTGTGCACTGCTGCCAGTCCAGCACAGCACAGACACTCTAACAGGTAGCCACTCACTAATCTTGGGAAGACAAAATAACAAGAAAAAACTGTTGGCTCATTTAAAACCTTCAGAACATGAATATCCTGATTTCATTTCATGAACCTCCTGACTGGTACCAACCCTGAGGTAGCAGTGGAGCTGACACAACACCCTTCAACTGTTTCTAGTTTGTTTCCTCCAAGGCAGGTTTTTCCCCCTTCATTCATATCTAGTTTAAAGCTTGATCAATGAGCCCAGACAATTCTTGTGACAGAATCCTCCTTCCCCTCTGAGAGAGATGTACCCCATCTGATGCCATCAGGCCAGGTGTCATATAAACCTCTCCATCATCAAAAAAACCCAAAATTCCAATGGTGGCAGCAGTCTCTCAGCCATGTGTTAATGCCATGTGTTTTCCACCCTCTCTCTGTATTTTCCCCACTACTTGAGGGATTGATGAGAAAACTCCCTGTGCTCCTGAACCTTCAACCAGTCTCCCTAGTGCCCTGAAGTCCTTCTTAATTGCATTTAGACTCCTCTCAGAAACCTCATCATTACCCACGTGGATAACTATTAAAGGATAATAATCAGAGGGGTGTAACAGATCAGGCAGCTTCTTTTAATGTCCTTAACCCGAGCCCCAGGGAGGCAGCAGACTGCCCTGTGGGATGGGTCAGGTCTGCAGATTGGCCCTCTGTTTCCTTCAGTAGAGAGTTGCCCACTGTGATAACCCTCCTTTTCTCCCTTGTTGACAAGCCCTAAGTTGTGTGTCTGAGGGACAAGCTGTTGGTGAGTCACCAGACAGATCTTCATCAGAAGGAGCATCAAATTCCAGGGGTCCATACCCCCTTAAGTGAGGACAATGATGGAGTGGGGGGAGGTGGGGGTAGGACCTACCCACCCTCATGATGTGGGACTTGCCTCCAATCCTGCTGCATGGCTCCAGCAGTCAATCTCAATTTTGTATTCTATTATTATTATTATTATTATTATTATTATTATTATTATTATTATTATTATTATTTTCATTCATGCTGTTCTCATTTCTTTTTCTAATTGCTAAATCTCTCTCCCTTATTCCCCCTCTTTTCCCCTTTGGGGAGAGAGGGGTGTTAGCAGAGACTGTTAAAAGTCTAAGGGGCCACCCTGACCCTAAACTGTGACATTAAGGAAAGACTGAATCTAATTAAATCTCTGGAATTCCTCTTTTGGCCAGGATTAAATGAGCCTGAGTTTCTGAATACTCCACAGAAAATAGATTCAGGATGCTGAACTACAGTGAATTGTGTGGTAGAAAAAGATTTCAGGTTCATCTTGAAAGTAAAATCATTATTGTAGAGAAAATGCTGTGTTTTACTAAAATACCCAGCATTCTCATTTACAAAGCTAAGAACCAAAGAAAAATCCCAGTGTCCACTGATCGTATAAACAAAAATAAACTTCTGGACATGTCAATTCATCTATTCCCTTTGAAAAGAAATTTTAGAGGGAATGAATCATATGGAATGATTTATTGATAAATGCATCATACCACTTTGTTGTTGTTGTTTTCCGTTACACTGCTTCTTTAGCCCAATAATCACACATTTTATTGCAGAAATCATTTGCTAATGAGGCCATCCCCTTCACAGTGATTGAAATGAGGGTGTTATTGCTGCTCAGTCTTACCATGGGATGTGGACCATAGCAAAACATGAAAGTATTTAAAGAGGGACATCCTTGGAAACATCCTGGCACCTTCAGTGAGGAACATGGATATTTCAGGTTTACAAGGGCTGGGTTTTGTGCTGAAACAGTGCATGGCTTTTCTGCAAATGCAGCTCCTAAGCTTGGGCATGTCATCTTGGAGAGCCAGAGCCCTTCTTCTCAGGTCTTGGCAGAGAAAGGTGCAAAAAAGCCCAAGCTATCACTCTGCAGCCAACCACGAATTCACAGCAGATGAGGAGGGAAGCAGTTTTTTGTTATCAAATGCTGAAGTTCCAGAAAATTCAGAGTGGAAAAAAAAAAATGTAGGGTGAATCTCAAGCATGGACCAAGTTCTTCATAAAGCATGTTTCACTCCTAAATCCCAAAGCTTAAGAATTTATTTCTCTGCCCCAAACACCACTCACTGCTGGTGAATCAATGACTTCTGTAACAGACTCCAAGGGAAGTCAGGTTCATTGCTTCCCTCACCAGCACTCCTGGAGTACATAAGCACTTGTTCAGGAGCTGTGCAATTTCTTCACCCCACAAAGCACAGAAGAATATGGGTACAGAGTTCAGAGAAGGTAAAAATAACTGTTAAACCATCTTAGCTAACAATACGGTCAAAAAAATTAACAAAAATGCTTCCTCTGTAAGCCTTCAAAATAAAGATGGCCTTCATGGTTTTGAGGATTTTACCAGCAAATTATGTTTTTGAAATGTATTTACTGGCTGCAAGAAATAGTCTGAAGTTAATATTCAGTTGGCTGAAAAGAAATGGTAATATTTGAAGATAAATAACAAGAGTTTTGAAGTAGCAGAATAGGAGGATAATGAACAGAGCCAGGGAGGCATTGCTTCAGTTGAGACAAATGTTATCTATACAAGAGTACCATTCAGCCTTGAACTTTCTTAGAATTAGTTGTTTTTTTTCTCTGGTAAAACTGTGCTTACTGAAATATTTTTTTTTTTCCTCTTTAAATGGATTCTGTGATAATAAGGGTGGGGGTTTTCATGCTCTGCTGAGCATACACTGCTTTTTCTACTGAGGATTTGACCTTAAATAATTTTGCACTTGGTGCAGTTGAAGAAGAGGGAGGAGGAAATGCCAGAAGTTTTACTTCTGTCGTTCTGAATTTTCCATCTCTTTCTGTGACACTAAGTACACTTTGTGCCAAACTGGCTTTGCTGCTGCTTAGCTGTAAGAGTGAGAGGAGAATTTGACCATATGACTCATTAACAGAAATGTTTTAGAATTGAGATCTGTAGGAAATCTGAGAGGAAAATCCATGAACACACAGAAACAACATCATTTTAAAACATTAGCTGCCTCCTTGGCCTTTATGGAATTTGCCAATCTGGGTACTTGTCAAAACTAGGAAGTAGTTGTTGTTTGGATTAGCTGTTTTCAGTTTGTATTGCATGTTTGTTTGCCAATAGAGCTGACTGTTTATCTTTAATGACTTTGAAGAATTCCAAAAAGACAGTCTGAATAATGTCAAAAGGAGTTGTTAGATAAGGTTGGTGGTATTTAGGGTTTTAGCCTTTCCTGTGCTAGATATGAAAATAGATGTGCTACGTTTTTGTTCGTTAGTGTTTTAACAAAACCCTGCCAGTGCTGCTGTTTGCATTGGTAAATTCTTTTGCATTATGTGCTCCCTCTGACAAAGAGGATGCCTTTTTTTATGCTACTACCTCTTAATTAGAAGCATGGCATTGAAAACCTCATTTTAGAACATTTATGCGGGGACCGGAATAGCACAGACAGATAATTTTTCCTCATATTTTACTGGATGTGGAAATACTTTCAAGAACAGACCTTGTTCAGCTGCCTGGACCTTAATTCCAGAAATGAAAATGGATTTCCTCAACCAACCCATCTGCCACTGCTTATTTTTCTATGAACTTCACCTGCCACCCACCCCTGGCATAGCTGCGCCATGCACCTACATATCTTCTTACATGGATTTTTTTTTTGGTTGCTTGTCTCCCATCTCTTTAAATACTGTCTAGAATCTAAACTGCACTCCAATTCAGTTGTTATTGAAATTTGACTTAACCTGACACAGATTCAGTGTCATGGGTAATGCAACAGCACTCTCACAATGGTTATCTTCTGAGGACAGCACTGGGAGAGGAGGTGGGCAACAAACTCTCCACCAAATAAGGAACTTCTGGGAGTCCCTGCAGCAGCTTCTGTGTGATATTGGATATGATTTAGCTTCAGAGGGAAACCTGCACCCTTGAAGGGGCAAAGGCTCTCTGGAAGGTCCATCAGGTGCAATGGGATGCATGCTGCTGTTCCACTCTACAAGGAAAGAGAGCAGAGTTTCAGCCAGTGTGAGCATAAAGTTTGTGGCTCTGGAAGACATTTATCACTGAAAGTGTTACTAGTTGTTCATTGAGTATGAAAAAAACAAAAATAACACAGAGAACTGTAATGTTTTGGTGTAGATTTTAACTGTTCTTAAACAGAAAATGCTATATAACTAGAAGCGATCACATTATTTAGTAAAACAATTCTTTGATAACTGAAGTGGCAACCTCATAGAGAAGTTGCTTTCATCCATGAAGTCTCACAGAGACCAACAGAAGATGCAATCAGGTAACACATTAACTGAAGCCTAAGTATGGAGGAGAAAAAAAGTGTTATTTCTGATGACATAGGAACAATGTTGTTCCCTATAAACAATCCCCACACTCTTTCAAGGGAAGGGTTATTCAGTCACATGCAAGAATAACTCACAGCATTCATTTTCTGAAATAAACAGTTTACTTCAGCAGGCAAAATCAAACTGCTTTGAATGCTAAGACAGACAGGCACACTGTCCATCTGCTAAAGCAGTTGGAGAAACTGATGCAAGTTCTTTTTCTTCAGGAACTAGTACCAGCCCCAGGGCAAGACACGGTGCCAACAACATTTGTCCTGGTTCAACTGGCCTTGTCTGGAGCAGTGTTGGTAGACTAGTTCACTGCACAAACAGACTTGCTCCTCAACCTCAGCACTTTGGATCAAAGTCTGGAAAGACCTTAGTTAAGGTTGTGAAAAACCTTAACTGGGTTTTTCTACTGTTAGTAGAAAACAGCCAGTATTGACACACCTTGCCTAGTACATCAGAAAACTAGTGCATAGTACCAAGGTAAATTCTTGTATATTGACAAAGCAGCACGTGCCAGACTTGAAGACTTCTTGCTGACTTACACAATTATTTGGAGTGTAAGAATGTTGGGTTGTTTGGTTTTTTTGCCAGCATCATGTTAGGGGTCCTACCAGGAGCTCAGTGTTCAATAGGCCTGTGTGAGCTTGGGCAAGCATGGTACTTTCATGAGATCTTTTACAACTAGGCAGAACTGCCTTTGTGAGCTTTTTGTTCCTAAGATGAAAAAAACCCCACCAAACCATAACGTATTTTTTACAAAAAGTGACTATCTTCTGTCCATCTCCACCTTTGTCTGGATTTGTTGCAGGACTAGAAATTTGACACAAAACCTCCTATGTAAAAACATGACTGCAGACAGAAGTTGGATGAAAAGCAGCAGGTAGGATATTCATTAAAAATTAAACTCTAAATATGTGAAAGACCCAAAAGATTTCAAACTGCACTAAACCTTTCTGGATTCCACATTTGCAGTGTTGCTCCTTTGTTAATTAGGATGGTGGCCTTATACATGAAAAGACTTGCAGTAAACCTGGTGGTTTATAATAATTAAAGTAAAACAGATGTGCCTATTTTTAATATTGTGCAGAAGGATATTTATGAGTTTCTTGCCATTCAGTTGCTGGACTTAGTACTTTGGATAAATTGCTTTTTGTTCCATGCCTTTTGCTTATTTTCCAGCAGTAGGATTTAGCTTTGTGTTTAAACCACTCCTTTTCCCATCTGCTTCTTTATATAATGTTTAGTTTAATTTTCAGATTTTGGCATTCTTAGACTAGGCCAAGGCTGCTATGGGTTATAAATTAATTAACAAGAGCAAATATGAAGCAGTTCTTCATAACCTGAATTAAATCCCTGAAAATCTTCATATCTTTAATTAAATGTTGTTTTTGTGTCTGCCATACATGATTTGTTTCCATTTAGTTATTAATCAGACGAATTGATTTCTACTAACCCTGGTTTCTACAAATAGAATGACTTATTTTAACTGAAAGTACTGAAAATGTGTCCATCTTGAAGGAGTTATTGTGTTGATCCTTAGTTCAGTTTACAGCACAGACTGGATTGGAGTGCATATCATCTCATGCTGATGCATCTTTATTTTTAAAGCAATTTATTCTTTTTGGCTGATTCAGTTTTTTATATAACCATTTCTGTTTCACTCATCTGTTGACATACCCATGTAAAGGGAAGATGCTTCACAAAAAAAATTGTTGGCATCATTATACCTCTTGCTCCTCTGAAAAGGAAGTGTATTAATCAGGAATGTAACATAGTTATCTTGAAGTACACTGGAATCTGGGGATTAGCTTTAATTAATGCTGGCAATCCACTTTTAGTTTTAATTGTTTGCAGGCAAGTGAAAGCAGTGAATTTTCTTTCAGTAAAATCAACAATTTGCTGGAAATAAAACATCCCTTTAACTTCTGCTGTTAACTGAATGTGGGAAGAACTTGGTAACTTCTGCTTGGGTTGGGTGGTTTATCCAATATATGAAAAGTACAAGAATTTGTTCCAACTTAACAGGCTCACTGGACTGGACAGATTTGACCTCACAATCACAGCCAGTGTGTCTGAGTAGTGCTGTAGTACTGATGGCACTGGGTAACTACCTTGATCAGTTTCATTATTCACTCAACAAATGAGGGTCTGTCTTGAGTAGTCAGATTTAGATAGACCTATCATGAGAAACAAAGTGAACAGCTGGTGGAAGATGACAAGTCACTGTGTACAATTTAATTCTAAAACTAACCTGGGAGTATTACCTTTTTGGGGAGATAATAAAGTGAGGGGGGGACAGAAATAAAGTGTTAATAACAGTATTACTTTAGATTCATCAGACAAAAAAAAAACTCCAGCAGGTGGGTTTACCTGGATGTCAAATATTTGGCCCTTGGTTCAAGCTCTTAAGTACATTTCTTTAATAATTTTATACTGTTCACATATAAATGCTTAATAATTTGAATATCTCAGTGAATAAAAAATAATCCCTTTTTCATGGTAGAAGATCTTTATGCATCTTTATGCATGAGAAAATAGAATAATTATATAATTAATATATCTTTTATCACTACATAACTTGTATCAGATCTACTGAAAACTCCTTAATGGAATGGAACAAAGACTTACTTTGAATTATTTTAGTCAGCCTGATAAGCATATAATTGCAGGAGATAAACAAAATTGGTACAGATGAAATCTGAAATACCTTGAAATGAACAGGCTCTCAAAAGACACTCCTGCTACTGGAGATATGCAATATAGGAAAGAAGGTGAAGATTACGAAAGTAACTTTTCTATTGCCTTTCAAGCTCAGTGTTGAGTTTAGCTGAACTGAATTTCAGAAACTGAACCAGCAATTTTGCTTACTTTTGAAATAATTTAAATATCATATGCTATTTAAGAATAACATTGGTTTTATTTCAGCACAGGTATGAAGAAACCTACGAGTGTTTAGAAATTAAAATAAGATAGTGTCAGACTGAAATATATGGCAAGTTCTTTGATGATACTATCAGAAACTTTGGGCAAAGCAGCACTGACTTGGGTGATTGTGCAGTGAGGTGGATTGGGAAGTGGTTGAAGAATAGATCTCAGAGAGTTGTGGTCAGTGGAGCAGAGTCTGGCTGGAGGCCTGTGACTAGTGGAGTCCCCCAAGGCTCAGTGCTGGGTCCAGTATTATTCAATATATTCATCAATGACCTGGATGAGGGGATCAATGTCATCCAGTGCCAGGACATGAGGCAATGGGAGTCAGTTGGAGCACAAGAGGTTGAGGGGAAACACAAGGAACAACTTGTTCCCAGTGAGGGTGGCAGAGCCTGGCAGGGGCTGCCCAGGGAGGTTGTGGAGTCTCCTGCTCTGGAGACATTCCAACCCCCCCCTGGATCTGTTCCTGGGTGACTTGGTCTAGGTGCCCCTGCTCTGGCAGGGGGGTTGGACTAGATGATCTTCTAGCTCCCTTCCAACCCCTGACACTCTGTGATGCTGTGATTCTGTGAATGCTTAGTCCATTTTCTGCAAGTCTGAGAAACCCAGGCCTTATCTCATGCTTTGCTATTGCAGTTCAGAGAACTCTGCTGAGCTGAAATTCATGGCTGTTATTTATTTCGTTTAAGGCTTAAGATCTATATAAATGATTTCAAATAATTCCCTCTGAAACATGGTTGTTCTAACACATTAGTATTATGTTTAGTGGTTTGGTGGCTCTGTATCTAGGTTACAGCTTCCATGTAACAGGCAAGATATGATTAAATTTCCACAACATAGAAATACTTGGTGCTCCCTTCCAGTGTTGTTGTGTGGGCTACAGACAGATGGGTTCACCTTCTTCTCTAACTTACTGGCATCTCGTATGAGAGTCCTGAGAAATAATCTAATATCTAATCAGAAAGGAGGAGATTTGCTAAACTCTAGAAGTCCCTTCTAACCCCTAACATTCTGTGATTCTAATTCCTTCTTCTGCTGTGAAGGAGTGCTTTAGTTCAATGCTAGCCATATTTTTAAGGATTTTCCAAATAAAATAATTTGTATTTGGGTAGCAAAGGATGTTGGGTTAAAACTAGAAACCTAACTGTGGTAGTCACAGAACAAAACCTAAATAATAGGGGATGTGTGTGTGTGTGTGCCCTATCCAAAGTAGCTTGAGATCTACAACAGCAGACACTGCATGATGGAGGAGAAAAAATAGGATAAATGATATGGTAAAAAATGTTATTGGATCAGCCATCCCGATAGCCACCAGCATTCTATTACTGTGACTGATTATTCTAATTGCTCTGATGGCATCTAGACAAAGTTTTCTATAGGTAGCTGAAGGGGAAGAACAGCATGTTTATGGAGAAGGTCTTCCCAAGGTGAGAAGCAGCAAGGGGAAAGGTGTGAAAATGCTTTTATTGAAATATAAGAGAGATGTTTTATCAAAATGTAAGATGAGGATGATGAAGATGATCAGGGAGCTGGAACACCTCTCTTACGAGGACAGACTGAGGGAGCTGGGATTGTTCATTCCAGGAGGGGCTTGAGGAGGCTCTGAGCACCCTGCTCTAGGTGCAGGTGTCCCTGCTCTCAGCAGGGGTTGGACTGGATGAGCTCTGGAGCTCCCTCTAACCCAGACATTGCTAGGATTCTATGTTGGGAGTGGTGTGTTTGTCAGGAGCTGATGGCAGCCAACACCCTAGTATTACATGCAGTCTGCAAGGTTGGATGGGAACAAGATCTGAAAGGTTTGGTGAGGGTAAAAGAATCTATGAATCTATAATCCGTGAAGAAATTTGGACACAGGGTTAAAGAGCTGGAGTGAGACTCCAGGGAAATGAGTGTAAGACCTTGTTTTTACCTCACCTGGTGAGCTGTGCTGTGCTGGACCAAAAGGGTGACAGAGAAAGTCACAGGCCTGGGGAACCAAGAAAATCAGCATGTTTGGCAGCTCCCTTTTGCTGGTGGCAAAGTATTCCACGTGTGGATAATTGTTTTTAGAAACCCCCTAAATATAACAAACAGTGAGGCAAGACACCTCCATCATCAGTGCAAGGAGCCATGCATGAGCTTCACCACTCTCTGGCTAGACACAGTGTCACAGTCCCCACAGAAGAAGCTCTATCTTAAGCCCTCCAAAATCTGTATTTTTTTAGCTGGATAGGTATGTCAAGTTGCAGCCAAGATGGTGACTATTGACTATGACTAGTGGTGATGTAAAGTCATTTGGTATTTTTTTTCTTTCTTCTTATTTGAATAAAAAGCTTTCTTTTCAAGGTGCACACTGGTAGTTGATTTTTGTCCATTTATTACTGTTTTGTTTTAGACTATGAGAGGTATTTGCTAACATTATGTCAACCTTTTTTTTTTGTTTTGTTTTGTTTTTCAGAGGAACTACTACTGTTCCTTACCTTTGGCAAGATAATGGATGGTTAAGTGAGAAAAAATTGAACTTTGATGAAGACATAGTTCAAATTTTAAAACAGATTATTAAAGACACAAGACTTATTCTACCAATAGAAAAGATTCAATAAAATGGATCCAAAATGGATCTTTCCATGTATCACAAATACATGAATAATCATTCTAATTTTATGAATTACAGAAATCTAGATACCTTAAGAATAAAAAGTGAATCTGAACACAACATGTTGACATGATTTTTATCATGATACCAGTTCATAGATGGCTTCTTACACTACTGATTCTCATGTGTTCTTACTCTCCCTTTACTTATAACATTAACTGTTCTTCTTCAGAACTGTTTATTCTCCATAAGCAGGTCTATTACCTTTCTTCTTACTAATCTTATGAGAAAGTAAAATTTTACATGCTAATATGCTTCTTTTGATCTTAATTTGTAATTTTGAGTAGCAGTGAAGTCCTTGAGGCAACTGTTGAGTACAAAGTATTAACAGTAATTTTCCTTCCATCTTTAGTGGGTATAATAACACCAGGAAATGTTTTATAAGCTTTCCCTTGATGTCTTTGTCCCAAATGGATGGGCTGCTCATCCTCTTTCTTATATTGATATGAGAATTACTGTTATTATGGATCTGGAAAAAGAACCAGATGTGATGAGAAAGAACATCTGTATTTAAACACCATAATGACATGCAACTTGCTGTCATATGTATGTAAACAACATGTAAAGCCTTGGGGCACAGTTCCTTGTTATTTAATGTTTCAGTGTTGTCTAGAAAGTACTTTGGAGGAGTTTCTACTTTCTTTAGAGGATCGAGAATAGATCTTAGAGCTTTAGCTAGCATCTGTCCTCAGTTTCCATAACACTGCTGTTACACACCTTGAGTCTTATGTCCAGGTCTGGGCACCCCAATCCAAGAGAGATCTCGAGGGGCTGGAGCCAGTGCAGAGGAGGCAACAGAGCTGGGGAAGGGTCTGGAGAATAAATCTGATGAAGAGAGATTGAAGGAGCTGGGAGTGTTTAGTGTGAGGAAGAGGAGGCTGAGGGGAGAGCTCCTCACTCTCTACAACTACCTACAAGGACCTTGCAGAGAGGCTGGTGCTGGGCTCTGCTCACAGGTCACTAGTGACAGAACAAGAGGGGCTGGATTCAGCTGCTCCAGGGGAGGGGCAGACTGGGCATTAGGGAAAGATTTTTCACAGAAAGAGTGTTCAGAGCCTGGCACAGGCTGCCCAGGGAGGGGGTTGAGTCCCCATCCCTGGGTGTGTTTAAGGATCGTTTGGATGTGGTTTTGAGGGACATGGTTTAGGGGTGAACTTTGTGAAGCAGGGCTAATGGTTGGACTTGGTGATCTCAAGGGGCTTTTCCAACCTGAATGATTCTATGAGAAGGAGTGTAGCTGCACACATATCCACATGATATTTTCTACGCTGTGTTTGGAGAACCAGAAGAAAAAGGGGAACACAAAATAGTTGTTATATAATCTTAATAGCATGGCACTGTATTTGTTTGAATGAGGACTGTTGTAACTACTTTGGGGTAGATGTCATGCATGTGATTGCCTAACTGCTACACCTTACATATTCTTACCTTCTCCTGTTGCATGATCTGCCTCCTCTCATCTCCAAAATGTAATTTTTATTGCCCTTTTCTTTTAGCTCAAAACCTATTTTTCCTTTTTTTTTTTTTTCTGCCTGCTTTAGATGTGTTTGTTTGACTACCAACCTTTACACATTCTTCAGCAAAGCCATTAGATGCATGGTGAAACTGACATGCTACAGTGGTGTGAAAGGACACTCCAATTTGCATTGTTCATTTGCCCCTGCTAATCACACCTTTTTAGATGAAAAATGCTCACATGTCCTGTTCAAATCTGTATGCCAACAAATGAACAAATGCAAAACATGCTGCAATGATGCTGACTGCACTAAAAAAATATCAGAGAAAGTCATCTCTCTTTAAAATTATTTTTCTGTTGTTGCTTATGACTTGCCTGAAGGTAGCCAGAAATAGCTTGCCCTGGTAGGACAAGCAATAAATGCATCCTCTTCTTTTCTCACTCTAATGCTCTGATTACCTCCTTTAATTGTTATGGATAGGCACTGCTGAGGTCCTTATGCAAAAGAGATAAAGGCAATTCCTCCAGCACTTCATTTTAGACCAGAAGTGTGCTTTTGAAGGAAATATCCAAATATCCCCATATATTGCACACTGTTTGCATAGCAGAGATGTGGTCTTGCTGTTGAGCACTACTTACAAACAAAGACACATTGTCAAAGGCTGTAAATGTTTAAACATGCATGTGTTTATGGCTTCTCATTGTCAGCTTCAATTCTACCATTAGGATGACAGTAGCTGTCAACATTAAAATTTGTAATTGACTCACAATTAGCTATCTGGGGTTTTAATTCACGTGTTATTTGTTCAGTGGAAAAGAATATTTGAGGCAGAAGGTGACAACACCACCTCTCAACTAGCAAAGTCTCTTTATGTGGGAAGGGTAGAGGGTGACTCTTTTCATTCCATCTGTTTGGAATCCTAATAAATAAAGTCTGAAGTAGATAAAGTCTAATGATCTTTTTTAATGTGTCCTTTTTCTATAGGTTACATTTTGCTGTCTCCTTCCTTTTCCAGCTCCTTATTGGTCAAGTGACAGTGCCTGGTATCCAACAGCATCAGCAGACACCTGCATTCTCTCAGCACTTGCTTCTTCTCATTATTTTGTTCAACTTCCCCTCATCTCTCAGCCCAGCACCTTTCTCATCACAAGCTACTCAGAGTCAGTGTTCTCCTCAACCAGAGCCTGAGAACTCCAGTCCCATCAAAGCTTTCTCACAGCTCAGGATCAATGTTCTCTTCCACCAGGGCCTGAGAACTCCCCAAGTCCCTCTACAACTTCTCACACACCAGTGAACAATCACAGAATCCCAGCAGTGTCTGGGTTGAAGGGACCTCCAGAGCTCATCCAATCCAACCCCCCTGCTGAGAGCAGGGACATCTCAACTAGAGCAGGGTGCTCAGAGCCTCCTCAACCCCACCTGGGATGTCTCCAGCTGGCCCTGTAGACCTCTCTAAACAAACTGGGCTGTGCCAGTATGGCCAGTTCTTAATATTTTGGTTGGCAGCCTTGCAACCCATGTAGATTTACTACTGGAGTGATGAAATCAATGAGTCTCATATTTCATTATAAGGAAGGAAATTTTCTAGTCCTAGGGTTGCAGGGAAATATAACCAAAGCCATGTAAAGTGTGCATCTGGAGACTGAAATAAAGGAGCACACAATGTATGTATTTTTAATGAAGGGAAAAATCCTTTTAATGTTTAAGAAATTTCATGATTTAGTAATTTTTCTTCAACACTTGGGAATATCAGACTTCTCTCATTCAGATTAAATAACAGTTTTCACAAATATGTTATGCTGTGTCTATTAAATAATGAAAACCAATTTTTTTATGTCATTGGGTTTATATTTTTTTATTTTTAAGAGATGCAATAGAAGTATTAGGTCTGTATATATAGATCTAATACAGATCTAGTATAGATCTAAGACATATACAGACATATAAAATGATATATATATGTAATCAACAGATGGTATATGTGTATAACTTACTGAAGAAAGCCAAGATGGCATTTTACTGTCTTCCTCCCAGTGATAGGAAGGACAGAGTTGTCTGAGTTGCACTGTAAGTCTTAATTAAGTTTGCAGAATAACAGTGTTTTAGTGTAAAGCTTACAGTAAAGTTGCCATTAAGCTGCAGAGAAGTTATTTTCATGAACTTGTAAACCAAAAATGCAGATTGTTATTTTAACAGAAACGGATTATTTTAATGGAAATCTGATTAATGGAAATTGATGTTATTTTAATGGAAAGCATTCTGTGATAACTGTTCTTTTTATACTCCTATACTGTACTTTACATGGCTGGTAAGTCTGGGTACTTTCATACAGCTTGCAAAGGCTCATCTATTTTTCACTGTCTAGTTTGGCTCAATTACTTCATCACAGGTTTAAGAGGCATAGACAAGTGACAGACAGCTGAATGCACACCACCTTTCTGACATAGCAGGGTGGGGATTATGCCACACATGATTTGATGACAGGCTGTACAGAGCAGTGGGTTGCATATCATGTCTATTTTTTGAGAAAAGTGAGCACTTTACATCAAGCTGTCTGGCTGAGTGTAGAAGATTTTGTAATATGATTTGAGTGGCAGGAGGAGAGAAGAAGGAAAATTGATGCATTAAAGACTTGATTTAACTGCAAAATACCAAGTTGGATTAGCTAGGAGGTACCTGAGGATGGAGGTACCCGAGGAAACAATTGGAATGAACATTTTCCCCAAAGCAATGTGTTTCTATTTTATTCAAGATAAATTAGTTTGGCATCATGCTTGGTGTATTCTACATCTTTGTCATTAAAATAAGTGCAGATTAGAGAAAGGACATAAAATGTTTGCTCTCTACAGAGTTTTTTTTAGCAATTCTGTGTTTATTGAAGCTAAAGTTATTCTTTTCTATGCTTAAACCATCTTTCATAAACCTTAATGTTTATGAAAACCCTAAGGGTTTGTGGTTTATCAACACCATCTCTAGGGTTCAGATATACTTTAGCCTTCAGAAATGGAAGAATTTGAAAAATAGTATCATATCTATTATGCCAGCTGAAAAAGTGAATTACTAACTCAAGCTCAAAAAGCAGACCAGTAACAGACCCAGGAACCAAATGACAGGTGACCTCATTTTTTCGACATTAAATCTGTTGAACAATATGTTGCATATAAAGGATTGAGATATTAATTCACAAAAAGCCTTACATTTCTAACAGATGGCATTAATGATATACTTTTAAGTACAAAAGTAAATGCTCATTACCTTAAATCAGTTGCTGCCTAAAATGTTGACCTTGGAGATCTGTGCTCTTAATGCCAAGCTGTTTATATGCCTTATTGCCAGGGTCCAGATTTCCCAGCATCTGGAGTAAGGAATAGGTGCAGTTTCTTGCCTCTTAGGACAGCACCCAACCATTGAAATATTTGGTGCTCTTAGTTGGGGTTTAATTTCTTTGGCCAAACCTGTGCCACTTTAAGTTTATAAATCTTCATTTGGTGGGAGAGCATCAGAGTGACTCCTCAGTCCAGTGATTAATATATTGACAACGAAGACTTGGCTCCATATTCTTCTTTTGGGATTATTTAAATATTGAATGCAAAGCAGAGCAGCTTCAGTAGTGTTCTGTTAGTAGAGGTAGGAAAGATCCACAGAGTGAGTTTGTTAAGACCTAGCAGTGTTGAGTGAAATTAAATCAAGAGGTGCAATGAAAATGATCAACTATTATCAGTCTAAATAATCCTTTTGGTGTGGTAGTAACTGACCTCTCCAGTGCTTTCCTGAAAGCCAATTAGAAACTATCAAATGATTTTGGAAGACATAAAATACTCAAAGTCTCCCTTACATCCCTTACTTAATGGGAACTGCAATAATCAACCTTAAAAGAAAAGTTTAACAGAAATATATAGGGAGAATTATTTCTTCTGAGTTATTCAGTTCAATGGAGAGAAACTTATGGCTGAAATAGACTTTATTTAGTACAACTGTAAGTGGAAGATTAGCTTAAAATCTTCCAAGCAGGTGTGATAATCTGGGGTGCTCTCCATTAGGACACGAAGACTCACTCTAAACAGACACCCATCCATCTGAGAGTGATGCCTGCCTGTCATCCCAAAGGCTGAAGGACATTTCTAGCTCCACGATGGCTTGCACAGCAGATAACCCATCAAGGAGGTGAATGGAGGATGCCAGGGAACTGTGGAGTCTGAGCAGAGGAGATACTTATGATGTGCAATTGGAGTAAACTGATTGTCTCATGAGATTAGAAAAAAAAAGTGTCTTACTCTTTTCCCGTTCAGTGAGAGTTTTAGAAGATGAATTCAAAAGGGATTTATATCTTTTGCAAAGATTAGAGCATTTTAAAGTACAGCTGTATAAACCCAAATAAACATAGCAAATGGGCCTGCTGGGAATTCTCTCCCTTGCTGACAATTTCTGGAAGTTAATCCTACCCCAGCACTTCGTGTGTGGAATGATGACACAGGAACAGAAGTTGGGGGTGGTGATTTTATTATTATTATTATTTTATATATCTTATTTTGTTCCATGCACCTATATATGTTAACTTCTGAACAAATGGCAGCTTCCTTTCTTGCTAGAAGATTAATTTCTTGCCTATTTAAAGGGTCAGGAAACCACTAAAGGACATTTCAATAGTGATCAAAACTCTATTTTTAGTAAATAGAAACTATTATCCCAGCAGAATGAAGTACAAATATCCAGCTGCCATCCTTCCTTTATGTAAGCCATGTTTCACTGCACCATCCCTGGGGGGATGCTGTGGGACACAGAAAACATGAAATATGCAACCCTAGGAAACTGCAGCCTTCAGAGCCATCCATAATCAAATAACTGTTCTCTACTTTCCAGATGAAGGAAATGGAAAACCAGGCCATGGAACAGATGGGCTTTTTAGTGATGTAAAATGAAATTTAACCATTTAATTTTATTTTTTTTGATAGTGCTGTGACTCATTCTGGCAAAATCAGCCCAAATTTTAACGAAACTAATGTCTCAGGGTCACAAAAGAGGCAATCTAAGAAACTAGGAAATACCTTTGTTTTAACTGGGCATATGAAGCACCACCCTAATGTGTTTCTGTAAAGGGAGTTAAGCATAATGCTCAGTTAAATTCAATAGTAAAATATTTATATTGCACTCTGGGTTAGTTAGACCGTGCAGGGGGTGGTGTGTTAAATATAAACACCCTGAGTGGATAAACATAAATAAGACCTCATCAGTGGTAATCACTTCCCCATCTTTGTTGGCAAGTTGAAGAATTACTGAAGATTTAAGGATTCATATTGCAGTCCTAAAAAAGGGTCCTTTCTCCACTGTGCAAAGCCAGTTGACAGAGTTTGGTATTTGCTTTATTTTGGTTCTGCAGAAGCAGCTGCTGGGAGGTAAATTGCAAATTCAGCCCCTGTGAGCTCAAACAGTAGCAGGTTATATACAGTACAGATAACAAAGAAATTACATATAATTACTTATGTGATTTTACATTGCAAAACCTTTGTATAGATACTTCTGCTATTAGCTAATTCATTCTGCTATTACACCATGCATTCTACTAAGGTGGTCCTACATCTATTCTTAAACTCTCCTCTGGGAGGTGTTTGTTTAGTGTTAGTCACTGGAATTTTCCTGTCTTTAGATGCTGCTCTTAATTCCTGTGTCTTGTTTCTGGTTATTTTAACTTTGAGGTCTTTCTGTCCTTTGGTCTCATGGCCCTTCCAGTCTTGTTATCATGGTTTCATACCATTTCATTATATGCTTATTCAGCCTGAAAGTTTTTAACCTTATCCTTCTGACATCAATATAATTGGTACTAGAAAGCACCTGCTTTTGAATACTTCATGGGATTTATCCTACAGCTGCCTCACACGAGTCTTCCATGATGTAATGTCACAAATGCCTTTGGTAATGAAATAGATCAGGGGTATTCCTGTCTTCTTTCTTTTCTCCTCTCCCTGAGCAAATGAGCATTGCTGCCTCACTGCACAGCTTCAGAGGTACCTTCAGAAAAGTGTAGCAGTTCTTAGGGAGGTGCAAAGAAACAACAAGGTAGAGGGCACGAAACCTTCCTACTTGCTGGTCAGAACTAAAAAAACAGAAAGAAACCTGTGGGATCTAGACTTCATAGGTGATCCAAGAAATGTGTTTGGCTTCTCTGGAAGTGATGTTATTTTAGGGAATTGAAAACTCTCATAGCTTGGAGGGAACACGGTGCTTTTACTGTGCTAGTTAAGGTACTTAAAAAGCTATCTTGCAGCAATAATTAATTTATTGCAGTTGAAGATTTCTCCTCATACTTCAGGCATGAGGTATGAGGAGAAAAAAAAACAATGCTGAAACTTGTGGCCTCGTTGTGGACCAGTGGGCTTCAGACATATTTAGTAGCTTCTCTTCAGAAAAACACCCCTGGTTTTGAAATGTTGTGTCCTAGTTTGTATTTTACATGTACCTGCAGTTTGCAGAGAGATCTCCATGCAGAGTTTATTCTTAATGCCTGCATAGTTCTGTGTGTATTTCTTGCCATCCTGCTGAGTTTCTTATTGGTTAGTTATTAATTGCTTTGCTGTAGTACATCCCAAACAAAGTCAGTGGGTTCAGGGATAAAACCACCTAAAGACAAATCCTAAATGTCTTTTTGAGTGCTTTTGGGTGGCAGCAGATCATGTGCAAATGTGGCTTAAGATTTGGAACACAGTTGTGCACCAAACCCTTCTGATCATACAGATCATACATTCCCCCAGTAAGTAATGATATGCTAGAGAAAGTAGTTTTCCATTATTCATTTTCAGATGAATCATACAGCGGATGTGGTTTATTACTCAAGCATATAGTTTGCAATGTATAGGGAGGTGATTGACAACCCCACTCTGGAAATGGGAGATCTGGTTTACTTTAGATCAGTATTCAGTGGAACTGCTAAGGCTTGATGCCTGGTACTGCTGTGGGTTTTTCTTCATCTTCTGAAGGAGAACAGTCTGTTTAGGCTTTTTTTCTTAGCATACCTATTCTGTTCTTCCTGAAGACATCCAGATCTCCCNGCACCACCCTAATGTGTTTCTGTAAAGGGAGTTAAGCATAATGCTCAGTTAAATTCAATAGTAAAATATTTATATTGCACTCTGGGTTAGTTAGACCGTGCAGGGGATGTTCTCTGCTGCCAGTCTTTCATCTTGCTGAAACCCAGAGGTGGAGGTATCCAGAATATTTAGGTTGGTTAACGGGTCTTTCACTTGCCCTTGGCTTGAGCCCAAGACCCAGGTGCCCTCTGGGGCCATGAAGCTGTGCTTCGAGAAAGGAAAAAAATGGATTTTTGGGCTATATTTTGTACTAAGACTTGATTTCTAAATAGTTTTAAAAGATAGATAAATTATTAATAGGTGCTAGAAGTGCTACATCTACAGGTAGCCTGTAAGGTGACTGCTAGAAGTGCCCAGCCAAAAGGGCAGCTGGGCCATAGATGAAAGGAGCAGGTCTTACTGAATGTTCTAGCTTCAGTGATTTTTTTTTTTCATCCCATGTGAAGCTGTTTGCAGTTCTGCCATTGAAAAATGTCCCTGAAGGGAACATGAAAATGACAAATTGCAGTGGATTGCAGGTCTTTCAGACTGGTCTTGAATTTTTTTTCTTCTCTGTGCATATTGACTTTTTTTGCTGGACACCATTCCTTAAGTAATTTCTTAGTTTCTATGTAACCATTCCTCAACATGTATTTTTCAACAGGTCAGCCAGGGCTGCACGTGCAGGGGTTATAGAATCATTCAGGTTGGAAAAGAGCCTTGGCATCAAGTTAGTCCCAGAACTGCCCAGTCTCTGCACATTGAGTCCCATGATGTGATAGAAACCTTCTGTGTATCTGAGAGTAAAGATCAGTTCCCTAAAAGGATCTGTTTTCACCCAGTTTTCATGGTAGCATGTGCCATTAGCTCTCATTCATAGAGGTGAATTCTCAGGAACCTTGTTGCTGTAACTAGAGGAGGTGCATGGTAAGGACATACAGGGAGATAAACAAAATCAGATTAAAAATGATGTGTAAGGGATCAGATACAAAATCACTGCTTCCAGGACACAGAAACTTGTATTATTTTCAAAATAGGTGAGTGGTTTTGATATTCTTAGAATGAACCTCAATTATTTGCACTGCACCATAAATTACTGCTCGATGATATAAAAAGGAAATATCACTGTGCTGATTACAATATCATCAAAATAAGGATTTACTTATTCTGACAGGGTTGCTGAAAATTATTACTTAATAGAATAGTGAT